>JAHHZJ010004253.1:0-11973 GCA_021437245.1 Aegilops speltoides | reverse complement strand
AAGGAGTACTACAGTGTCTCCAAAGGCGTATGTTGGGTTGGCGATTTCGAGATTAGGATTTGTCACTCCGATTGTCTGAGAGGTATCTCTCGCCCTCTCGTAATGCACATCACTTAAGCCTTGCAAGCATTACAACTAATGAGTTAGTTGTGAGATGATGTATTACGGATCAGTAAAGAGACTTGCCGGTAATCTAGATTGAACTAGGTATTGATACCGACGATCGAATCTTGGGCAAGTAACATACCGATGACAAAGGAACAACGATGTTGTTATGCGGTCGACCGATAAAGATCTTCAGAGAATATGTAGGAGCCAATATGGGCATCCAGGTCCCGCTATTGGTTATTGACCGAGACGGTTCTCGGTCATGTCTACATTGTTCTCGAACCGAAGGGTCCGTGACGCTTAAGGTTTCATGACGGTTATATTATGAGTTTATGTATTTTGATGTACCGAATAAGTTCGGAGTCCCGATGTGATCACGGACATGACGAGGAGTCTCAAATGGTCGAGACATAAAGATTGATATATTGGAAGCCTATATTTGGAGTTCGAATGGTTTCGGTGAAATCGGGAATTTACTGAGTAACGGAGGTTACCGAACCCCGGAACTATATGGGCCTTAGTGGGCCTCGAGGAGAAGAGGAGGGCGGCCAGGTCAGTCAGCGCCTCCCCCCAGTCCTAATAGGACAGGAGGGGGCGCCTCTTCCTCTCCCTCTCCCAATCCTACTCCAACTAGGAAGGGGGGAGTCCTACTCCTGGGAGTAGGACTCCCGCCGCCTCGCCTCTAGGCCGCCAAGACCTCCTCCCTCCTTTATACACGGGGCAGGGGCACCCTAGAACACACAAGTTGATCTACGGATCGCTCCTTAGCTGCGTGCGGTGCCCCTCCACCATATTCCACCTCGGTCATATCGTCATGAAGCTTAGGCGAAGCTCCGCGCCTAGAACATCAAGATCGCTACCACGCCGTCAGGCCGATTAAACTCTCCCTCCCCGGCTCTATGGATTGGAGCCCGAGGAGCGCCATCGAGCTGTACGCAGTGTCAAGAACTCTGGGCGCCGGAGTAACGGCGCCGGGATCGGTCGGATCGCGAGGAGAACGACGACTACTTCCTCTACGCCAGATCGCTCCGCCGGGCCCACGAGGGTACGAGACAACACTCTCCCTCTCCTTGCTATGCATCACCATGATCTTGCGTGTGCGTGGAAATTTTTTGAAATTACTACGCCCCCAACAGTGGGTATCGTGAGCCTAGGTTTTTATGGTTTGATGTTTTGCACGCAGTAGAACACAAGTGAGTTGTGGGCGATACAAGTCATACTACCTACCAGCATGTCATACTTTGGTTCAGCGGTATTGTGAGATGAAGCGCCCGGACCGACATTACGCCAGACGCTTACGCGAGACTGGTTTCACCGCCACGAGCACTCTCGTTGCTTAAAGGTGACCGTGGGTGTCTGTCTCTCTCACTTTAGTTGAACTGGCGTATACGCTACCGGTCCTTGAGAAGGTTAAACGAGTCTATTTGACGAAGTATCGCTGTGGTTTTGATGCGAGGTGAGACCGGTTCTTGCTTAAGCCCGTAGCAGCCACGTAAAATTTGCAACAACAAAGTAGAGGACGCCTAACTTGTTTTTGCAGGCATGTTGTGATGTGATATGGTCAAGACGTGATGCTATATTTTATTGTATGAGATGATCATGTTTTGTAACCGGTTATCGGCAACGCAGGAGCCATATGGTTGTCGCTTATTGTATGAAATGCATCGCTTAGTAATGCTTTTACTTTATCACTAAGCGGTAGCGATAGTCGAGAAGCATAAGATTGGCGAGACGACAACGATGCTACGATGGAGATCAAGGTGTCGCTACCGGTGACGATGGTGATCATGATGGTGCTTTACGAGATGGAGATCATAAGCACAAGATGATGATGACCATATCATATCACTTATATTGATTTGCATGTGATGTTTATCTTTTATGCATCTTATCTTGCTTTGATTGACGGTAGCATTTTAAGATGATCTCTCACTAAAAATTATCAAGTAGTGTTCTCCTGAGTATGCACTGCTGCAAAGTTCGTCGTGCCGACACACCACGTGATGATCGGTGTGATAAGCTCTCACGTCCATCTACAACGGGTGCAAGCCAGCTTTGCACACGCGAATACTCAGGTTATACTTGACGAGCCTAGCATATGCAGATATGGCCTCGAACACGGAGACCGAAAGGTCGAGCGTGAATCATATAGTAGATATGATCAACATAAGATGTTCACCATTGAAAACTACTCCATCTCACGGATGATCGGTTATGGTTTAGTTGATTTGGATCACGTGATCACTTAGATGACTAGAGAGATGTCTGCTCTAAGTGGGAGTTCTTAAGTAATATGATTAATTGAACTTAAATTTATCATGAACTTAGTCCTGGTAGTATTTTGCAAATTATGTTGTAAGATCAATAGCTTGCGCTGTTGCTTTCATATGTTTATTTTGATATGTTCCTAGAGAAAATTGTGTTGAAAAATGTTAGTAGCAATGATGCGGATTCGATCCGTGATCGGAGGTTTATCCTCATTGCGCACGTAAGAATTATGTCCTTAATGCACCGCTAGGTGATGCATCTATTGCAGGAGCGGATGCAAACGTTATGAACGCTATTAGCTCAATATGATGACTACTTGATAGTTTAAGTGCACCATGCTTAATGGCTTAGAATCGACTTCAAAGATGTTTTGAACATCATGGACCATATGAGATGTTCCAGGAATTGAAGTTAATATTTCAAGCAAATACCCGAGTTGAGAGATATGAAGTCTCCAACAAGTTCTATAGCTAAAAGATGGAGGAGAATCGCCAACTAGTGAGCATGTGCTCAGATTGTCCGGGTACTACAATCGCTTGAATCAAGTGGGAGTTAATCTTCCAGATAAGATAGTGATTGATGAAATTTTTCTAGTCACCATCACCAAGTTAGTAGAACTTCGTGATGAACTATAGTATGCAAGGGATGATGAAAATGATTCCCAGTTTTCATGATGATGAAATCGATGAAGGTAGAAATCAAGAAAGAGCATCAAGTGTTGATGGTTGACAAGATCACTAGTTTCAAGAAAAGGGCAAAGGAAAGAAAGGGAACTTCAAGAAGATTGACAAGCGTTGTCACTCCCACGAAGAAGCCCAAAGCTGAACCAAAGCCTGAAACCGAAAAGTGCTTACACTGCAAAGGAAATGGTCACTAGAAGCGGAACTGCCCAAATATTTGGTGGATAAGAAGGATGGCAAAGTGAAAAAGGTATATTTGATATACATGTTTTGATGTGTGCTTTACTAGTGTTTATAGCAACCCCTCGGTATTTGGTACTGGTTCAGCTTGCTAAGAGTAGTAACTCAAACGGAGTTGCGAATAAATGTAAACTAGTTAAGGGTGAAGTGATGATGTGTGTTGAAAGTAGTTTCAAGATTGATATGATCATCATCGCACACTCCTATACTTTCGGGATTAGTGTTGAACCTAAATAAATGTTATTTGGTGTTTATGCTGAGCATGAATATGATTTGATCATGTTTATTGCAATACGGTTATTCATTTAAGTAAGAGAATAAACTGTTATTCTGCTTACATGAATAAAACCTTATATGGTTACACACCCAATGAAAATGGTTCATTGATCTCGATCAGTAGTGATACACATATTCATAATATTGAAACCAAAAGATGCAAAGTTAATAATGATAGTGCAACTTATTTGTGGCATCGCCGCTTAGGTCATATTATGTAAAGCGCATGAAGAAACTCCATGCCGATGGGATTTTGGAATCACTTGATTATGAATCACTTGATGCTTTATGAACCATGCCTTTTGGGCAAGATGACTAAAACTCCGCTCTCCTAACAATGGAACAAGCTATCGATTTATTGGAAATAATACATACACGATGTATGCGATCCAATGAATGTTAAGGCTCACGGCGGTATCGTTATTTTCGACCTTCACAAGATGATTTGAGCAGATATGGGTATATCTACTTGATGAAACATAAGTCTGAAATAGTTGAAAGGTTCAAAGAATTTCAGAGTAAAGTGGAAAATCATCGTGACAAGAAAATAAGGTTTCTACGATCTGATCGCGGAGACAAATATTTGAGTTACGAGTTTGGTCTTGAATTAAAACAATGTGGAATAGTTTCACAAATTCACGCCACCGAACACCACATCATAATGGTGTGTCCGAACGTCATAACCGCATGACTTTATTGGATATAGTACAATCTATGATGTTTCTTACCGATTTACCAATATCGCTTTTGGGATCATGCATTAGAGACAGCTACATTCACGTTAAATTGGGCACCATCTAAACCGCTGAGACGACACTATATGAACTGTGGTTTAGCAAGAAACCCAAGTTGTCGCTTTCTTAAAGTTTGGAGTTGCGATGCTTATGTGAAAAAGTTTCATCCTCGATAAGCTCGAACCCAAATCGAGAAGTGCGGCTTCATAGAATACCCAAAGGAAATTGTTGGGTACACCTTCTATCACAGATCCGAAGGCAAGATATTCGTTGTTAAGATGGATCCTTTCTAGAGAAGGAGTTTCCTCTAAAGAAGTGAGTGGGAGGAAAGTAGAACTTGATGAGGTAATGTACTAGCTCCCTTATTGGAAAGTAGTTCATCACGAAATTGGTTCTCGTGACACTACACCAATTAGTGAGGAAGTTAATGATGATGATCATGTAACTTCAGATCAAGTTACTACCGAACCTCGAGGTAAAACAGAGTGAGATCCGCACTGAGTGGTACGGTAATCCTGTTCGAAGTCGTGTTACTTGACCATGATGAACCTACTTAACTATGAGGAAGCGATGATGAGCCCAGATTCCGCAAAATGGTTTGAGGCCATGAAATCTGAGATATGATCCATGTATGAGAACAAAGTATGGACTTTGATGGATTTGCCCGATGATCGACAAACCATATTGAATAAATGGATCTTCAAGAGGAAGACGGACGCTGATAGTAGTGTTACTATCTACAAAGCTCGACTTGTTGCAAAAGGTTTTCGACAAAGTTCAAGATGTTGACTACAATGAGATTTTCTCAACTGAAGCGATGCTTAAGTCTGTCCGAATCATGTTAGCAATTGCCACAATTTATGAAATTTGGCAAATGGATGTAAAACCGCATTCTGAATGGTTTTCCTCGGAGGAAGAGTTGTATATGATGCAACCGTAAGGTTTTATCGATCCAAAGGAGCTAACAAAGTGCAAGCTCCAGCGATCCATCTATGGACCTGTGCAAGCATCTCGAGTTGGAATATACGCTTTGATGAGTTGATCAAAGCATATAGTTTTGCATGCACTTATGGTGAAGCCTCGTATTTACTAGAAAGTGAGTGGGAGCACTACAGCATTTCGATAAGTATATGTGAATGACATATTGTAGATCGAAATAATGTAGAATTATTCTGCAAAGCATAAAGGAGTGTTTGAAAGAAGTTTTTCAAAGAAAGCCCTCGTGAAGCTGCTTACATATTGAGCATCAAGATCTATAGAGATAGATCAAGATGCTTGATAAGTTTTTTTTCAATGAGTACATACCTTGACAAGATTTTGAAGTAGTTCAAAATGGAACAATCAAAGAAAGAGTTCTTGCCTGTGTTACAAGGTGTGAAATTGAGTAAGACTCAAAACCCACCACGGTAGAAGATAGAAAGAGAATGAAAGTCATTCCCTATGCCTTGGCCATAGGTTCTATAAAGTATGCCATGTCAGTGTACCGATCTATTGTATACCTGCACCGAAGTTTGGCAAGGAGTACAATAGTGATCTAGGAGTAGATCATCGACAACGGTCAAAATTATCCTTAGTGGAATAAGGATATGTTTCTCGATTATGGAAGTGACAAAAGGTTCGGCCGAAGGGTTACGCCGATGCAAGTTTTGACACCGATCCGATGACTCTAAGTCTCGATCTAGATACATATTGAAAGTGGAGCAATTAGCTAGAGTAGCTTCGCGCAAGAGCATTGTAGACATAGAAAATTGCAAAATACATAACGGATCTGAATGTGAAAGACCCGCTGACTAAGACTCTCTCACAAGCAAAACATGATCACACTTTAGTACTCTTTGGTATTAATCACATAGCAATGTGAACTAGATTATGAATCTAGTAAACCCTTTGTGTTGGTCACATGGCGATGTGAACTATGGGTGTTAATCACATGATGATGTGAACTATCGATGTTAATCACATGGTGATGTGATCTAGATTATTGACTCTAGTGCAAGTGGGAGATCAAGGAAATATGCCCTAGAGGCAATAATAAAGTTATTATTTATTTCCTTATATCATGATAAATGTTTATTATTCATGCTAGAATTGTATTAACCGAAACATAATACATGTGTGAATATATAGACAAACAGAGTGTCACTAGTATGCCTCTACTTGACTAGCTTGTTAATCAAAGATGGTTATGTTTCCTAACCATGAACAAAGAGTTGTTATTTGATTAACAAGGTCACATCATTAGTTGAATGATCTGATTGACATGACCCATTCCATTAGCTTAGCACCCGATCGCTTAGTATGTTGCTATTGCTTTCTTCATGACTTATACATGTTCCTATGACTATGAGATTATGCAACTCTGCTTGCGGAGGAACACTTTGGTACTACCAAACGCCACAACGAATCGGGTGATTATAAAGGAGTACTACAGTGTCTCCAAAGGCGATGTTGGGTTGGCGATTTCGAGATTAGGTTTTGTCACCCGATTGTCGGAGAGGTATCTCGGCCCTCTCGTAATGCACATCACTTAAGCCTTGCAAGCATTACAACTAATGAGTTAGTTGTGAGATGATGTATTACGAACGAGTAAAGAGACTTGCTGATAACGAGATTGAACTAGGTATTGATACCGACGATCGAATCTCGGCAAGTAACATACCGATGACAAAGGGAACAACGATGTTGTTATGCGGTCCTGACCGATAAAGATCTTCGTAGAATATGTAGGAACCAATATGGGCATCCAGGTCCCGCTATTGGTTATTGACCGAGACGGTTCTCGGTCATGTCTACATTGTTCTCGAACCGTAGGGTCCGCACGCTTAAGGTTTCAATGACAATTATATTATGAGTTTATGTATTTTGATGTACCGAAGAAGTTCGAGTCCCTGGATGTGATCACGGACATGACGAGGAGTCTCGAAATGGTCGAGACATAAAGATTGATATATTGGAAGCCTATATTTGGAGTTCGGAATGGTTCCGGTGAAATCGAATTAACGGAGTACCGGAGGTTACCGGAACCCCGGGAACTAAATGGGCCTTAGTGGGCCTCGAGGGAGAAGAGGAGGGGCGCCAGGTGGTCAGGCACCCCCCCCCCTAGTCCAATAGGACAAGGAGGGGGGCCTTCCTCTCCCCCTCCCCAATCCTACTCCAACTAGGAAGGGGGAGTCCTACTCCCTGGGAGTAGGACTCCTCCGCCTGCCTCCTCTAGGCCGGCCGCACCTCCCTCCCTCCTTTATATACGGGCAGGGGGCACCCTAGAACACAAGTTGATCTACGGATCGCTCTCAGCCGCAGCGTGCCCTCCACCATATTCCACCGGTCATATCGTCGCTGCTTAGGCGGCCCTCACGCGGTAGAACATCAAGATCGTCACCACGCCGTCAGGTCGACGAACTCTCCTCCCCGGCTTTCGCTGGATCGGAGCCCGAGGGACGCCATCGAGCTGCACGTGTCAAGAACTCGGGCCGCCGGAGTAACGGCGCTGGGATCGGTCGGATCGCGAGGAGAACGACGACTACTTCCTCTACGCCAGATCGCTCGCTTCTGTCCACGAGGGTAGGTAGACAACACTCTCCTCTCGCTGCTATGCATCACCATGATCTTGCGTAGCGAGAAAATTTTTGAAATTACTACGCCCCCAACATGTTTTGCCTTCGGATCTGTGATAGAAGGTGTACCCAACAGTTTCCTTTGGGTATTCTATGAAGACGCACTTCTCCGATTTGGGTTCGAGCTTATCAGGTTGAAAACCTTTTTCATATAAGCATCGCAAATCCAAACTTTAAGAAATGACAGCTTAGGTTTACTGCTAAACCATAGTTCATACGGTGTCGTCTCAACGGATTTAGATGGTGCCCTTTTAACGTGAATGCAACTATCTCTAAGGAATAACCCCAAAACAATAGTGGTAAATCAGTAAGTGACATCATAGATCACACCATATCCAATAAAGTGCGGTTACGACGTTTGGACACACCATAACGTTCTGGTGTTCCAGGTGGCATGAGTTGTGAAACTATTCCACATTATTTTAATTAAAGACCAAACTAGTAACTCAAATATTCGTCTCCGCGATCAGATCGCAGAAACTTTATTTTCTTGTTACGATGATTTTTCCACTTCACTTTGAAATTCTTTGAACCTTTCAACTATTTCTTGCACTTATGTTTCATCAAGTAGATATACCCATATCTCGCTCAAATCATCTGTGAAGGTCAGAAAATAACGATACACGCCGCGAGCCTTAACACTCATCGGATCGCATACATCGGTATGTATTATTTCCAATAAGTCAGTAGCTCGTTCCATTGTTCCGGGGAACGGAGTTTTAGTCATCTTGCCCAAAAGGCACGGTTCACAAGCATCAAATGATTCATAACCAAGTGATTCCGAAAATCCATCTTTATGGAGTTTCTTCATGCGCTTTACACCGATATGACCCAAATGGCAGTGCCACAAATAAGTTGCACTATCATTATTAACTTTGCATCTTTTGGCATCAATATTACGAATATGTGTATCACTACGATCGAGATCCAAGAAACTATTTTCATTGGGTGTATGACCATTGAAGGTTTTATTCATGTAAATGTAATAACAATTATTCTCTCGACTTTAAATGAATAACCGATTAAGTATAAATATGATCAAATCATATTCATGCTCAACGCAAACGCTAAATAACATTTATTTAGGTTTAACACTAATCCTTAACATATAGGAAGTAAAGCGATGATGATCATATCAATCTTGGAACTACTTCCAACACTCATCATCACTTCACCTCAACTAGTCTCATTTATTCTCAGAACTCTGTTTCGAAGTTACTAATCTTAGCAATCAACAAGTATCAAATACTTGTGGGCTACTATAAACACTAATAAGGCACACATCAAACACTCTGATATCAAATATACCCTTGTTCACTTTGCCATCCTTCTTATCCACCAAATATTTAGGGCATTTCCGCTTCCAAAGGACCATTTCCTTTGCGATGTAAGCACTTCAGGCCTGTGCTTTGGTCCAGCTTTTGGTCTTCTTCACGGAGTGACAACTTGTTTGCCATTCTACTTGAAGTTTCCTTTCTTTCCTTTGCCATTTTCTTGAAACTAGTGGTCTTGTCAATCATCAATACTTGATGCTCTTTCTTGATTTCTACCTTCGCCGATTTCAACATCACGTAAGAGCTCGGAAATCGCTTGGCTATCCCTTGCATACTATAGTTCATCACAAAGTTCTACTAACTTGGTGATGGTGACTAGAGAACTTTGTCAATCACTATCTTATCTAGAAGATTAACTCCCACTTGATTCAAGCGATTGTAGTACCCAGACAATATGAGCACATGCTCACTAGTTGAGCGATTCTCCTCCATCTTTTAGCCATAGAACTTGTTGGAGACTTCATATCTCTCAACTCGGGTATTTTCTTAAAATATTAACTTCAACTCCTGGAACATCTCATATGGTCCATGACGTTCAAAACGCCTTTGAAGTCCCGATTCTAAGCCATTACATGGTGCACTAAACTATCAAGTAGTCATCATATTGAGCTAGCCAAACGCTCATAACGCTTGCATCCGCTTCCTGCAATAGGTCCGCTACCTAGCGGTGCATTAAGGACATAATTCTTCTCAGGCAAAGAATGAGGATAAACCTCGATCACGGATCCAATCCGCATCATTGCTACTAACATTTTTCAACACAATTTTCTAGGAATATATCAAAATAAACATATGAAAGCAAATAATGCAAGCTATTGATCTACAACATAATTTGCAAAAAATACTACTAGGACTAAGTTCATGATAAATTTAAGTTCAATTAATCATATTACTAAAGAACTCCCACTTAGATAGACATCCTCTAATCCTCTAAGTGATTACGTGATCCATATCAACTACACCATGTCCGATCATCACGCGAGATGGAGTAGTTTCAACGGTGAACATCAATATGTTGATCATCTCTACTATATGATTCACGCCGATCTTCGGTCTCCGTGTTCCGAGGCCATATCTATTATATGCTAGGCCTGGCCAAGTTTAACTCGAGTATTCTGCGTGCAACTTATTTTGCACCCGCTGTATTTGAACGTAGAAGCCTATCACACCCGATCATCACGTGGTGTCTCAAAGACGAAGAACTTTCGCAACGGTGCATACTCGGCGAGAACACTTCTTGATAATTTTAGTGAGAGATCATCTTAAAATGCTACCGCTAATCAAAGCAAGATAAGATGCATAAAGGATAAACATCACATGCAATCAATATAAGTGATATGATATGGCCATCATCGCTTTGTGCTTGTGATCTCCTATATCCAAGCACCGTCGTGATCACCATTGTCACCGGGCGCGACACCTTGATCTCCATCGTAGTTATCGCTGTCGCTACGCCATCTATTGCTTCTACGATTATCGCTACCGCTTAGTGATAAAGTAAAGCAATTACAGGCATTTGTATTTCATACAATAAAGCGACAACCATATGGCTCCCCGCCAATTGATAACTTCGGTTACAAAACATGATCATCTCATACAATAAAATATAGCATCACGCCTTGATCATATCACATCACAACATGCCCTGTAAAAACAAGTTAGACGTCCTCTACTTTGTTGTTGCAAATTTTACGTGGCTGCTATTCGGGCTGAGCAAGAACCATTCTTACCCACGATCAAAACCACAACGATAGTCTGGCTGCTAGTGCTGTTTTAATCTTCAGAAGGACCGCAAGCGAACCACACTCGGTTCAACTAAAGTTGGAGAAACAGACACCGCTAGTCACCCGTGTGCAAAGCACTACGGGTAAACGCCTCGTGTTGACGCAGTAATGTCGGTCCGGCCGCCTTCATCCAACAATACCGCTGAACCAAAGTATGACATGTCGGTAAGCAGATGACTTGTATCACGCACAACTCACTTGTGTTCTACTCGTGCATATAACATCAACGTGAAAACCTGGCTCGATACTGACTATTGGGGAACGAGTAATTTCAAAAAAATCCCACGCACGCGCAAGATCATGGTGATGCATAGCAACCAGAGGGAGAGTATTGTCAACGACGCCAGACTGAAAGCGGAAGCGCGGCGACAACGCTGCTGATGTAGTCGACGCCTCACGATCCGATCGCATCCACTTAACGAACGACGCACCTCCGAAGTTCAAAGACATGCTCAGCTCGATGACGATCCCCTGACTCGATCCAAAGGTGTCGTGATCAGCTTCACGAGCGATGACGGCATGGTGACGGCGATGATGTTCTATCGGCCAAGCAGGCTTCGCTTTAAGCACCGCAACAATATGACCGAGGTGGAATATGGTGGAGGGGGCACCGCGAACGGCTAAGGAACGATCACGAAGATCAACTTGTGTGTTTATGGGGTGCCCCAGCCCCGTGATATAAAGGAGTGGGAGGAGCGAGAGGCCTGCCCTCTCTGAGCGCACCTTAGGGGAGTCCTACTCCCACCGAGTAGGATTCTTTTCCTAGTAGAACTAGGAGCCCTTCCATGTAGTAGGAGTAGGAGAGAAGGAAAGGAAGAGATATGGGAAGGAAGGAGGGGGAAGGGCCTCCTCCCTAGTCCAATTCGGACTAGGCCTTGGGGGCGCGAGGCTTGCCCTAGGCAGCTCCCTCTCTTTCCCCAGATGGCCCAATAAGG
>JAHHZJ010004252.1:0-19848 GCA_021437245.1 Aegilops speltoides | reverse complement strand
AGTAATTGGATCTCATATGAGATGTTTATTGAAGTAGAATGGAAAAATCAAGTGCAACCACAAGAATCAGTCCATAATCATATTCGGAATCGGGCCAAGGAAAAGTTAATCAAACATGGATATCCGACCACACAAAGTCCGCTTTAGCCAAGTAGTCAAAACGCAGGACGCACCAGATGCTTCAAAGGATTCTTTTCATAGGGAACTTTTGAGAACTTTCAAGGAGTTCGCCCGTAAACTTATAGAAATTTGTTAATGAGCACTGACAACGATTTCGAGAACATACACGAAGTCCAGCTATGGACCTAGTGCATCATCATAACCGAGTCTCTGCATTCTCCTACAAGTAATTGGATCTCTATATGGAGATGTTTAGTGAAGTAGAATGGAAAAATCAAGTGCAAGTACAAGAACTAGTTCAGAATCGCTGGCTGCTCGAATTAGTTTTATTTGGTGTTAATCAAATGATGATATCTTCACCCATGAGAGTCCGTTTTAGCTCCACAAGTAGTCAAAATGCTTGTGATGACCAGACATTTCATAAAGGATCTTTCATAGGGAACTTCTGAGAATCCTTCTTAGGAGTTTGCTCAGAAACTTGTATAGAAACTTTCTTAATGAGCACCCGACAAACGATTTCGAACATACACAAAGTCCCAGCTGCGGACCTAGTGCATCATCATAACCCAGGCTCTTCAGATTTCCTACAAGTAATTAGATCTCATATGGAGATGTTTAGTGGGAAAAATGGAAAATTCAATGCAACTTAAGGAGAACTAGTCTAGAACTGCTGCCCTAATCGGGCCATGCATAAAGGTTAACTTAAACATGGATATCTGACTCATACGGAGTCCTGCTTTTAGCCTCCAAGCAGTCAAAACGCTTGTGACGCACCAGATGCTTCAAAGGATTCTTTCATAGGAACTTTCGAGGATTTTTCTTATGGAGTTCATGCTCAAAACTTGTATAAACTTTCTTAATGAGCACACTGACAAACGATTTTTTGACAACATACACAAAGTCCCAGCTATGGACCTAGTGCATCATCATAACCCAGGTCTCTTGTATTTCCTAATATCTCATGTATATGAAAGTATAGGAAAATACAAGTAACCAGAAATCCAGAATCGGCTGCTCGAATCAGCTTTTGCAGCGTTAAATCAAACATATATTCACTCATATGAAGTCCATTTTACAAAACACGAGACGGCCACATGTCTTCAAAGGATTCTGTCATAGGAACTTTGGGAGAACTTTTCAAGGAGTTCGTTCAAAACTTGTATAGAAATTTCTTTAAGAGCACTCGACAAACGTCGATTTCGAGAACATACAAAGTCCCATCTATGGACCTAGTGCGCCATCATAACCGAGGTCTCTTGCATTTCCCACAACTAATTGGATCTCATGAGATGTTTATTGAAGTAGAATGGAAAATCATGCAACTACAAGAACTACCATAATGCTGCTCGAATCAGCCATGAAAAGAATCAAGAACATGTATATCTGACTGACAAAGTCCGCTTTTGGCTCCACAAGTAGTCAAACGCTTTGTGACGACCAGACATTTCAAATGATTTTCATAGGGAACTTCTGGAGAATCCTTCTAAGGAGTTTGCTCAGAAACTTGTATAGAAACTTTCAATGAGCACCCGACAGATGCACGGAGAACATACACAAGTCCCAGCTGCGGACCTAGTGCATCATCATAATCGAGGTTTCTTGCAGATTTCCTACAAGTAATTGGATCTCATATGGAGATGTTTGGTAAGTAGAATGGAAAAATCAATGCAACTTAAGGAAACGCTAGAATAATGCCCTAATCGGGCCATGCGAATTAGGTTAACTTAAAACATGGATATCTGACTCATACGGAGTCCGCTTTGCCTCCAAGCAGTCAAAACGCTTCGACGACCAGATGCTTCAAAGGATTTTTCATAGGAACTTTGGAGAACTTTCTTATGAGTTCTGCTCAAAACTTGTATAGTTTCATGAGCACACTGACAAACGATTCGGAGAACATACACAAAGTCCCAGCTATGGACCTAGTGCATCATCATAACCCAGGTCTCTTGTATTTCCCTACAAGTACAATTGGATCTCATATGAGATGTTTAGTGAAGTAGAATGAAAAAAATAGAATGCATCTACACAAGAACTAGTCCGTGAATCGTTGCTCGGAATTCGTTTTTATGCTAGCTTAAAACATGGATATTCTGACTATACGAAGTCCGCTTGGCTCCACAAGTAGTCAAACGCTCTACCACCATGATGTTTCCAAAGGATTCTTTCATAGGAACTTTTGGAGAACTTTTCTTAAGGAGTCGCTCAAAATTGTATAGAAACTTTCTTAATGAGCACTCGACAACGATTTCGAGAACATACACAAAGTCCAAGCTATGGACCTAGTGCATCATCATAACCGAGGGTCTCTTCATTTCCTACAAGTAATTGGATCTCATATGGAGATGTTTAGTGAAGTAGAATGAAAAAATGAATGCAACTACACAAGAACTAGTCTCAGAATCGCTGTCCGAATCAGCTTTAAGCAGCAGTTAATCAAACATGGATATCTCACTCATATGGAGTCCGCTTTTGGCTCCACAAGTAGTCAAAACGTTTGTGACAGACCAGATGCTTCAAGGATTCTTTCATAGGGAACTTTGGAGAACTTTTCTAAGGAGTTCGTTCAAAACTTGTATAGAAATTTCTAATGAGCACTCGACAAACGCATTTCGAGAACATACGACAAAGTCCCAGCTATGGACCTAGTGCATCATCATAACCGAGGTCTCTGAATTTCTACAAGTAATTGGATCTCATATGGAGATGTTTAGTGAAGTAGAATGGAAAAATTCGAGTGCACCACGCAAGAACTAGTCTCAGATGCCCGGAATCGAACTTACTTAAGTAAAGGTTAATCAAACATGGATATCTCGACTCATACGAAGTCCATGTTGGCTCCACAAGTAGTCAAAACGTTTGTGGACAAGATGCTTCAAAAGGATTCTTTCATAGGGAACTTTTGAGAATCTTTTCTTAAGGAGTTCGCTCAAACTTGTATAGAAACTTTCTTAATGAGCACTAATTCGACAAACGCATTTCGAGAACATACACAAAGTCCCATCTATGGACCTCAGTGCATCATCATAACCGAGGTCTCTTTATTTCCCTACAAGTAATTGGATCTCATATGGAGATGTTTATTGAAGTAGAATGGAAAAAAATCATGCAAACTACACAAGAACTAGTCTCATAATCGCTGCTCGAATCAGTTTTATGCCAAGGTTAATCAAACATGGATATCCGACTCATAATGAGTCCGCTTTGGCTCCACAAGTAGTCAAAAGATTTGTGACGACCAGATGCTTCAAAGGATTCTTTCATCAGGTAAACTTTTGGAGAACTTTTATGAGTTTGTCGTAAACTTGTAGATAGAAACTTTCTTAATGAGCACTCACAAATGACGGAGAACATACACAAAGTCCCTTATGGACCTAGTGCATCATCATAACCGAGGTCTCAGCATTTTCCCAAGTAATGGATCTCATATGGAGATGTTTGGTGAAGTAGAATGGAAAAATCAAGTGCAACTACACAAGAACTAGTTCAGTAATCGTTGCTCGAATTAGCTTTATGCAAGGTTAATCAAACATGGATATCTCGACTCATACGGAGTCCGCTTTTGGCTCCACAAGTAGTCAAAATGTTTCGTGAAGACCAGATTCTTCAAAGGATTCTTTCATAGGGAACTTTTGAGACCTTTTCTTAAGGAGTTCATTCAAAACTTGTATAGAAACTTTCTTAATGAGCACTGACAAACGATTTCGAGAACATACACAAAGTCCCAGCTATGGACCTAGTGCATCATCATAATCGAGGTCTCGAATTTCCTACAAGTAATCGGATCTCATATGGAGATGTTTAGTGAAGTAGAATGGAAAATCGAGTGCAACTACACAAGAACTTGTCCAGAATCGCTGCTCGAATTAGTTTTACGCAAGTGTTCTCCAAACATGGATATCTCATTCATAATGAAGTCCATTTTGGCTCCACAAGTAGTCAAACGTTAGTGACGTACTCTATGCTTCCAAAGGATTCTTTCATAGGGAACTTTGGAGAACCTTTCTAGGAGTTCGCCTTAAACTTGTAAGAAACTTTCTTAATGAGCACCTCGACAAACATTTTGAGAACATACACAAAGTCCCAGCTATGGACCTAGTGCATCATCATAACCGAGGTCTCTTGCATTTTCTACAAGTAATTGGATCTCATATGGAGATGTTTAGTGAAGTAGAATGAAAAATAGAATGCAACTACACAAGAACTAGTCTCAGAATCGTCGCTCATAATCAGTTTTATGAGTGTGTTAATCAAACATGGATATCCTATCCACTCAATGAAGTCCGCTTTTGGTCCACAAGTAGTCAAAATGCTTGTGATTACCTAGATTATTCAAAGGATTCTTTCATAGGGAACTTTTGGAGAACTTTTCTAAGGAGTTCGCTGTTAGAAACTTGTATAGAAACTTTAATGAGCACTCTGACAAACGATTTCGAGAACATACACAAAGTCCCAAACTATGGACCTAGTGCATCATCATAACCGAGGTCTCTTGCATTTCCTACAAGGTAATCGGATCTCATATGGAGATGTTTAGTGAAGTAGAATGGAAAAAATCGAGCAACTACATGAAGAACTGGTCCAAGAATCGCTGCTCTCGAACGGGCTTTTGTGAAAAGTTAATCAAACATGGATATCCGACTCATACGAAGTCTGCTGGCTCCACAAGTAGTCAAAACATTTGTGACCACCAGATGCTTCTAAAGGATTCTTTTCATAGGGAACTTTTGGAGAACTTTTCTATGGAGTTCATTCGTAAACTTGTATAGAAATTTCTTAATGAGCACTCGACAAACGCATTTCGAGAACATACACAAATTCCAGCCTATGGACTCTAGTGCATCATCATAACCAAGCTCTTGAATTTCCTACAAGTAATTAGATCTCATATGATAAGCTAGTGGAAGTAGAATGGAAAAATCGAGTAACTACGACGAACTAGTCCAGAATCAGCTGCTCGAACTGGCCAAGTGTTAATCAAAACATGGATATCCTGACTCCATAATGTAAGTCCATTTTGGCTCCATACAAGTAGTCAAAACGCTTGTGATGACAAGATGCTTCAAAGGATTCTTTCATAGGGAACTTTGGAGAACTTTTCTTAAGGAGTTTGTTCAGAAACTTGTATAGAAACTTTCTTAATGAGCACCTGACAAAACGATTTTGAGAACATACACAAAGTCCCAACTATGGACCTAGTGCATCATCATAACCGAGGTCTCTTGCATTTCCTGCCAAGTAATTGGATCTTCATATGAGATGTTTATTGAAGTAGAATGGAAAAATCAAGTGCAACTACACAAGAACTAGTCCATAATCGGCTGCTCGGAATCAGGCTTAGTGGTTGTTAATCAAACATGTATATCTAACTCGAAGTCCGCTTTGGCTCCAAAAGTAGTCAAGACGCTTGTGACGACCACCTGTTTCAAAGGATTCTTTCATAGGTAACTTTTGAGAACTTTTCTTAGGAGTTCGCTCTTAAACTTGTATAGAAACTTTCTTAATGAGCACTAACAAACGCATTTCGAGAACATACACAAAGTCCCAGCTATGGACCTAGTGCATCATCATAACGAGGTCTCTCTTGCATTTCCTACAAGTAATTGGATCTCATATGGAGATGTTTAGTGAAGAAGGATGGAAAAATCAATGCAAATACACAAGAACTAGTCCAGAATCGCGCCTCGAATTAGTTATAAGCAAAGGTTAATCGAAACATGGATATCCTGATTTACAATGAAGTCCGCTGGTTCCACAAGTAGTCAAAATGTTTATGATTCACCAGATTCTTCAAAGGATTCTTTCATAGGAACTTTTGGAGAACTTTTCATAAGGAGTTCATTCGTAAACTTGTATAGAAACTTTCTTAATGAGCACTCGACAAACGCATTTCGAGAACATACACAAAGTCCCAATGGACCTAGTGATCATCACAACCGTAGGTCTCTTGCATTTCCCTACAAGTAATTAGATCTCATATGGAGATGTTTAGTGAAGTAGAATGGAAAAATCGAGCAACTACACGCAGAACTAGTCCAGAATCGCTGCTCGGAATTAGTTTTTATGGTGTTAATCAAATATGGATATCGACCAGCGAAGTCCTTTTTGGCTCCACAAGAAGTCAAAACATTAGTGACGACCAGACAAAGCTTCAAAGGATTCTTTCATAGGTAACTTTGGAGAACTTTTCTTAAGGAGTTCGCTCAGAAACTTGTATAGAAACTTTCTTAATGAGCACCGACAAACGATTTCGAGAACATACACAAAGTCCCAATTTATGGACCTAGGCGTACATCATAAACCGAGGTCTCTTGAATTTCCAAACAAGTAATTGGATCTCATATGAGATGTTTAGTGAAGTAGAATGGAAAATCGGTGCAACCACGAAGAACTGTCTCAGAATCGTTGCTCGGAATTAGTTTCATGCAGGTTAATCAAACATGGATATGTGACTCATACGGAGTACATTTTAGCTCCACAAGTAGTCAAAATGTTTGCAGACGCTCAGATTTTTCAAAGGATTCTTTCAGGGAACTTTGGAGAACTTTTCTAGGAGTTCATTTAGAAACTTGTATAGAAACTTTCTTAATGAGCACTGACAAACGCATTTCGAGAACATACACAAAGTCCCAGCTATGGACCTAGTGCATCATCATAACCAAGGTCTTTGAATTTCCCTACAAGTAATTGGATCTCATATGGAGATGTTTAGTGAAGTAGAATGAAAAATCGAGTGCAACCACACAAGAACTAGTCCGAATCGCTGCTCTTCGAATCGGGCTTATGCAGTTGTTAATCAAACATGGATATCCGACTCATACGGAGTCGCATTTTGGCTCCACAAGTAGTCAAAACGTTTGTGACGACAAGATGCTTCAAAGGATTCTTTCATAGGAACTTTTGGAGAACTTTTTTAAGGAGTTCGTTCGAAACTTGTATAGAAACTTTCTTAATGAGCACTCGACAAACGATTTGAAGAACAATACACAAGTCCCATCTATGGACCTAGTGCATCATCATAACCAAGGTCTCTTGCATTTCTGACAAGTAATTGGATCTCATATGGAGATGTTTATTGAAGTAGAATGGAAAAAATCAATGCAACTACACAAGAACTAGTCTCAGAATCGCCTTCTCGGAATCGGTTTGTACAAAGTTAACTGAAAACATGGATATCTCGACTACTATACGAAGTCCGCTTTGGCTCCACAAGTAGTCAAAAGATTTGTGACCACCATATGCTTCAAAGGATTCTTTTCATAGGTAACTTTTGGAGAACTTTTCTAAGGAGTTCGTTCAGAAACTTGTATAGAAACTTTCTTAATGAGCACTCGACAAATGCATTTGGAGAACATACACAAAGTCCCAATTTATGGACCTAGTGCATCATCATAACCGAGGTCTCTTGCATTTCCCAAGTAATTGGATCTCATATGGAGATGTTTAGTGAAGTAGAATGGAAAATCATGCAACTACACAAGAACTAGTCTCAGAATCGCTGCTCGAATTAGTTTTATGAGTGTTAATCAAACATGGATATCTCGACTCATAATGAGTCCGCTTTTAGCTCCACAAGTAGTCAAAATGTTTGAAGTACGACCAGATTCTTCAAAGGATTCTTTTCATAGGGAACTTTGGAGAACTTTTCTAAGGAGTTCGCTCAGAAACTTATAGAAACTTTCTTAATGAGCACTCGACAACGCATTTCGAGAACATACACACAAAGTCCCAAATGCATGGACCTAGTGCATCATCATAACCGAGGTCTCTTGAATTTCTAAGTAATTAGAATCTCATATGAGATGTTTAGTGAAGTAGAATGGAAAAATCGAGTGCAACTCACGCGAATCTAGTCCAGAATCGCTGCTCGAATTAGTTTTAAGCAAGGTTAATCAAAACATGGATATCTCGACCATATGAAGTCCTTTTTGGCTCCACAAGTAGTCAAAACATTGTGACGACCAGATGCTTCAAAGGATTCTTTCATTAGGAACTTTTGGAGAACTTTTCTAAGGAGTTCATTCAGAAACTTGTATAGAAACTTTCTTAATGAGCACTGACAAACGATTTCGAGAACATACACAAAGTCCCAGCTATGGACCTAGTGTCATCATCAACCGTAGGTCTCTTGAATTTCCCTACAAGTAATTGGATATCATATGGAGATGTTTAGTAAGTAGAATGGAAAAATCGGGTGCAATTCATCACAAGAACTCGTCTGTAATCGTTGCTCGAATTAGTTTTATGCAGTTAATCTAAACATGGATATGTGACTCATACTTTGAGTCCGCTTTAGCTCCACAAGTAGTCAAAATGTTTGTGACGACCAGATTCTTCAAAGGATTCTTTCATAGGAACTTTTTGAGAACTTTTTCTTAAGGAGTTATCTCGTAAACTTGTATAGAAACTTTCTTAATGAGCACTCGACAAACGATTTCGAGAACATACACAAAGTCCCAAATGCGGACCTAGTGCATCATCATAACCAAGGTCTCTTGAATTTCCTACAAGTAATTGGATCTCATATGGAGATGTTTAGTGAAGTAGAATGGAAAAAATCGAGTAACTACAAGAAGAACTAGAATCAGAATCGCTGCTCGAATCGGTTTTATGCAGAAGGTTAATCAAACATGGATATCCCGACTCATATGAAGTCCATTTTGGCCACAAGTAGTCAAACGCCAGACGACAAGATGCTTCAAAGGATTCTTTCATAGGGAACTTTGGAGAACTTTTCTAAGGAGTTCGCTCGTAAACTTGTGGTAGAAACTTCTCTTAATGAGCACTCGACAAACGCATTTCGAGAACATACACAAAGTCCCATCTTATGGACCTAGTGCATCATCATAACCGGTCTCTCTTGCATTTCTACAAGTAATTGGATCTCATATGAGAGATGTTTATTGAAGTAGAATGGAAAATAGATGCAACTACACAAGAACTAGTCTCATAATCGCTGCTCGAATCGCTTTTATGCAGTGTTAATCAAACATGGATATCCGACTCATAACGAAGTCCGCTTTTGCTCCACAAGTAGTCAAAACGATTGTGATGACCCGCTAGATGCTTCAAAGGATTCTTTCATAGGTAACTTTTGGAGAACTTTTCTTATGGAGTTTGTTCAGAAACTTGTATAGAAACTTTCTTAATGAGCACTGACAAATGCATTTGGAGAACATACACAAAGTCCCAGTTATGGACCTAGTGCATCATCATAATCGAGGTCTCTTGCATTTCCCCACAAGTAATTGGATCTCATATGGAGATGTTTAGTGAAGTAGAATGGAAAAATCGGTGCAACTACACAAGAACTAGTCTCAGAATCGCTGCTCGAATCAGGCTTAGCAGTGTAAATCAAACATGGATATCTCGACTCATAAGGAGTCCGCTTTGGCTCCACAAGCAGCCAAAATGTTTGAGACAATTCTTCGCAAAGGATTCTTTCATAGGGAATTGTTGAGAACTTTTCTTAGGAGTTCGTTTAGAAACTTGTATAGAAACTTTTTAATGAGCACTCGACAAACGATTTCTTGGAGAACATACACAAAGTCCCAGCTATGGACCTAGTGCATCATCATAACCGAGGTCTCTTGAATTTCCTTACAAGTAATTAGATCTCATATGGAGATGTTTAGTGAAGTAGAATGGAAAAAATGAAGTGCAACTACTAAGAACTAGTCTAGAATCACTGCTCGAATCAGCTTTTGCAAAGTTAATCAAACATGGATATCCTGAATCATGAAGTCCATTTTGGCTCCACATGTAGTCAAAATGTATGTGACGAGAAGATGCTTTAAAGGATTCTTTCATAGGGAACTTTTGGAGAACTCTTCTTAAGGAGTTCGTTTAGAAACTAGTATAGAAACTTTCTTAATGAGCACTCAACAAACGCATTTCAAGAACACACACAAAGTCCCAGCGATGGACCTAGTGCATCATCATAACCGAGGTCTCTTGCATTTCCCTACAAGTAATAGGATCTCATATGGAGATGTTTAGTGAAGTAGAATGAAAAAAATAGAATACAACTACACAAGAACTAGTCTCAGAATTATCGCTCATAATCAGTTTATGAAGTGTTAATCAAACATGGATATCTCGACTCATACGGAGTCCGCTTTTGGTTCCACAAGTAGTCAAAACGTTTGTGATGACCAGATTATTCAAAGGATTCTTTCATAGGAACTTTTGGAGAACTTTTCAAGGAGTTCGCTCAAACTTGTATAGAAACTTTCTTAATGAGCACCGACAAACGATTTCGAGAACATACACAAAGTCCCAGCTATGGACCTAGTGCATCATCATAACCGACGGTCTCTTGAATTTCCCTACAAGTAATTATGATCTCATATGGAGATGTTTAGTGAAGTAGAATGGAAAAATGGAGTGCAACTACGAAGAACTAGTCCAGAATCGCTGCTCGAATCGCTTTTATGCAAAGGTTAATCAAACATGGATATCTCGACTCATACGAAGTCCATTTTGGCTCCACAAGTAGTCAAAACGCTTGTGACGCACAAGATGCTTCAAAGGATTCTTTCATAGGAACTTTTGGAGAACTTTTCTTAAGGAGTTCGTTCAGAAACTTGTATATAAACTTTCTTAATGAGAACTCGACAAACGCATTTCGAGAACATACACAAAGTCCCATCTATGGACCTAGTGCATCAACATAACCGAGGTCTATTGCATTTTCCTGCAAGTAATTGGATCTCATATGGAGATGTTTTGTGAAGTAGAATGGAAAAAATCAAATGCAACTACACAAGAACTAGTCTCAGAATTGCTGCTCGAATCAGCTTTGCAGGTTAATCAAACATGGATATCCGACTCATACGGAGTCCGCTTTAGTTCCACAAGTAGTCAAAATGTTGTGACGCACAGATTCTTCAAAGGATTCTTTCATAGGGAACTTTTGGAGAACTCTTCTTAAGGAGTTCGTTCAGAAACTTGTATAGAAACTTTATTAATGAGCACTCGACAAACGCATTTCGAGAACATACACAAAGTCCCAGCTATGGACCTAGTGCATCATCATAACCGAGGTCTTTTGAATTTCCCTACAAGTAATTGGATCTCATATGGAGATGTTTAGTGAAGTAGAATGGAAAAATCGAGTGCAATTCACGAAGAACTAGTCCCAGAATCGCTGCTCGAATCAGCTTTAGAAAGTGTTAATCAAACATGGATATCTCGACTATACGAAGTCCGTTTTGGCTCCACAAGTAGTCAAAACGTTTGTGGCGACAAGATGCTTTAAAGGATTCTTTCATAGGGAACTTTTGGAGAACTCTTCTTAAGGAGTTCGTTTAGAAACTAGTATAGAAACTTTCTTAATGAGCACTCGACAAACGCATTTCAAGAACATACACAAAGTCCCAGCTATGGACCTAGTGCATCATCATAACTGAGATCTCTTGAATTTCCCTAAAAGTAATTAGATCTCATATGGCGATGTTTAGTGAATTAGAATGGAAAAAATCGAGTGCAACTACGCAAGAACTAGTCAGAATCGCGCTCGAATCGCTTTATGAAGGTTAATCAAACATGGATATCTGACTCATACGAAGTCCGTTTTGGCTCCACAAGTAGTCAAAACGTTTGTGATTACCAGATGCTTCAAAGGATCTCTTTCATAGGAACTTTTGGAGAACTTTTCTTAAGGAGTTCGCTCGTAAACTTGTATAGAAACTTTCTTAATGAGCACTCACAAACGATTTCGAGAACATACACAAAGTCCCAACTATGGACCTAGTGCATCATCATAACCAAGGTCTCTTGAATTTCCCTACAAGTAATTAGATCTCATATGGAGATGTTTAGTGAAGTAGAATGAAAAATCGAGTGCAACCACGCAAGAACTAGTCTCAGAATCGCTGCTCGAATCCCAGCCTTATGGGACCTAAAGTGTTAATCAAACATGGATATCCGACTCATATGAACTAGTCTCAGTCCGCTTTGGCTCCACAAGTAGTCAAAATGTTTGTGACGCACCAGATGCTTCAAAGGATTCTTTCATAGGAACTTTTGGAGAACTTTTCTTAAGAGTTCGTCTTAAACTTGTATATAAACTTTCTTAATGAGCACTCGACAAACGCATTTCGAGAACATACACAAAGTCCCATCTATGGACCTAGTGCATCAACATAACCGAGGTCTCTTGCATTTCCCTACAAGTAACTGGATCTCATATGGAGATGTTTAGTGAATTAGAATGGAAAAAATCAAATGCAACTACACAAGAACTAGTCTCAGAATCGCTGCTCGAATCGCCATGCATTGTTAATCAAACATGGATATCCGACTATACGGAGTCCGCTTTGGTTCCACAAGTAGTCAAAATGTTTGTGATGACCAGATTCTTCAAAGGATTCTTTCATAGTTAACTTTGGAGAACTTTTCTTAAGGAGTTCGCTAAGAAACTTGTATAGAAACTTTCTTAATGAGCACTGACAAACGCATTTCGAGAACATACACAAAGTCCCATCTATGGACCTAGTGCATCATCATAACCGAGGTCTTTTGAATTTCTGACAAGTAATTGGATCTCATATGGAGATGTTTAGTGAAGTAGAATGGAAAAATCGAGTGCAACTACAAAGAACTAGTCCGAATCGCTGCTCGAATCGCTTTATGGTGTTAATCAAACATGGATATCCGACCATACGAAGTCCATTTTGGCTCCACAAGTAGTCAAAATGTTTGTGACGACCAGATTCTTCAAAGGATTCTTTCATAGGGAACTTTGGAGAACTTTCTTAAGGAGTTCATTCGAAACTTGTATATAAACTTTCTTAATGAGCACTCGACAAACGCATTTCGAGAACATACACAAAGTCCCATCTATGGACCTAGTGCATCAACATAACCGAGGTCTATTGCATTTTCCTGCAAGTAATTGGATCTCATATGGAGATGTTTAGTGAAGTAGAATGGAAAAATCAAGTGCAACTACACAAGAACTAGTCTCAGAATCGTTGCTCGAATCGCTTTTATGCAATGTTAATCGAAACATGGATATCCTCGACCATACGGAGTCCGTTTTAGTTCCACAAGTAGTCAAAATGTTTGTGACGACCAGATTCTTCAAAGGATTCTTTCATAGTGAACTTTTGGAGAACTTTTCTTAAGGAGTTCATTAAGAAACTTGTATAGAAACTTTATTAATGAGCACTCGACAAACGCAATTTGAGAACATACACAAAGTCCCAGCTATGGACCTAGTGCATCATCATAACCGAGGTCTTTTGAATTTCCCTACAAGTAATTGGATCTCATATGGAGATGTTTAGTGAAGTAGAATGGAAAAAATCGAGTGCAACTACGAAAGAACTAGTCCAGAATCGCTGCTCGAATCGCCATTATGCAGTTGTTAATCAAACATGGATATCTGACTCATACGAAGTCCGCTTTTGGCTCCACAAGTAGTCAAAACGCTTGTGATTTAAGATGCTTCAAAGGATTCTTTCATAGGGAACTTTTGGAGAACTCTTCTTAAGGAGTTCGCTAGAAACTAGTATAGAAACTTTCTTAATGAGCACTCGACAAACGATTTCAAGAACATACACAAAGTCCCAGCTATGGACCTAGTGCATCATCATAACCGAGGTCTTTGAATTTCCCTAAAAGTAATTAGATCTCATATGGAGATGTTTAGTGAAGTAGAATGGAAAAATCGAGTACAACCACGCAAGAACTAGTCCAGAATCGCTGCTCGAATCGCTTTTGAGTAAGTTAATCAAACATGGATATCTGACTCATACATGAGTCCGCTTTGGCTCCACAAGTAGTCAAAATGTTTGTGACGACCAGATGCTTCAAAGGATTCTTCCATAGGAACTTTTGAGAACTTTTCTTAAGAGTTCGCTTAGAAACTTGTATATAAACTTTCTTAATGAGCACTCGAAAATCACATTTCGAGAACATACACAAAGTCCCATCTATGGACCTAGTGCATCAACATAACCGAGGTCTCTTGCATTTCCCTACAAGTAATTGGATCTCATATGGAGATGTTTAGTGAAGTAGAATGGAAAAATCAAATGCAACTACACAAGAACTAGTCTCAGAATCGCTGCTCGAATCGCTTTATGCATTGTTAATCAAACATGGATATCTCGACTATACGAGTCCGCTTTTGTTCCACAAGTAGTCAAAATGTTTGTGATGACCAGATTCTTCAAAGGATTCTTTCATAGGGAACTTTTGGAGAACTTTTCTTAAGGAGTTCGTTAAGAAACTTGTATAGAAACTTTATTAATGAGCACTCGACAAACGCATTTTGAGAACATACACAAAGTCCCAGCTATGGACCTAGTGCATCATCATAACCGAGGTCTTTTGAATTTCCCTACAAGTAATTGGATCTCATATGGAGATGTTTAGTGAAGTAGAATGGAAAAAATCGAGTGCAACTACGCAAGAACTGGTCCGTAACTGTCGTTCGGAATTAGTTTTGCGCAGTGTTAACTGAAACATGGATATCTGACTCATACAAAGTCCATTTTGGCTCCACAAGTAGTCAAAATGTATGTGACGACAAGATGCGTTAAAGGATTCTTTCATAGGGAACTTTTGGAGAACTCTTCTTAAGGAGTTCGTTTAGAAACTAGTATAGAAACTTTCTTAATGAGCACTCAACAAACGCATTTCAAGAACATACACAAAGTCCCAGCTATGGACCTAGTGCATCATCACAACCGAGATCTCTTGAATTTCCCTAAAAGTAATTAGATCTCATATGGAGATGTTTAGTGAAGTAGAATGGAAAAAATCGAGTGCAACTACGCAAGAACTAGTCCAGAATCGCTGCTCGAATCGCTTTTATGCAGCAAGGTTAATCAAACATGGATATCTCGACTCATACGAAGTCCGCTTTTGGCTCCACAAGTAGTCAAAACGTTTGTGACGCACCAGATGCTTCAAAGGATTCTTCATAGGAACTTTTGGAGAACTTTTCTTAAGGAGTTCGTCCTGAAACTTGTATAGAAACTTTCTTAATGAGCACTCGACAAACGCATTTCGAGAACATACACAAAGTCCCAGCTATGGACCTAGTGCATCAACATAACCGAGGTCTATTGCATTTCCCTGCAATTAATTGGATCTCATATGGAGATGTTTAGTGAAGTAGAATGGAAAAAATCAAATGCAACTACACAAGAACTAGTCTCAGAATCGCTGTTCGAATCGCTTGCGCAGGTTAATCAAACATGGATATCTCGACTCATAACGGAGTCCGTTTTAGTTCCACAAGTAGTCAAAATATTTGTGACGACCAGATTCTTCAAAGGATTCTTTCATAGTGAACTTTTGGAGAAATTTTCTTAAGGAGTTCGTTAAGAAACTTGTACAGAAACTTTATTAATGAGCACTCGACAAACGCAATTTGAGAACATACACAAAGTCCCAGCTATGGACCTAGTGCATCATCATAACCGAGGTCTTTGAATTTCCCTACAAGTAATTGGATCTCATATGGAGATGTTTAGTAGAATGGAAAAATCGAATGCAACCACGCAAGAACTAGTCCAGAATCGCGCTCGAATCGCTTTATGCAGGTTAATCAAACATGGATATCCGACTCATACAAAGTCCGCTTTTGGCTCCACAAGTAGTCAAAACGCTTGTGACGACTAGATGCTTCAAAGGATTCTTTCATAGGGAACTTTTGAGAACTCTTCTAAGGAGTTCGCTCAGAAACTTGTATAGAAACTTTCTTAATGAGCACTGACAAACGATTTCGAGAACATACACAAAGTCCCATCTATGGACCTAGTGCATCATCATAACCGAGGTCTCTTGCATTTCCTCGCAAGTAATTGGATCTCATATGGAGATGTTTAGTGAAGTAGAATGAAAAATCGAGTAACCACGCAAGAACTAGTCAGAATCGCTGCTCGAATCGCTTATGCAAAGGTTAATCAAACATGGATATCTGACCATACGAGTCCGCTTTGGCTCCACAAGTAGTCAAAACGTTTGTGACGCACCAGATGCTCAAAGGATTCTTTCATAGGGAACTTTTGGAGAACTTTTCTTAAGGAGTTCGCCCTAAACTTGTATAGAAACTTTCTTAATGAGCACTCGACAAACGATTTCGAGAACATACACAAAGTCCCAGCTATGGACCTAGTGCATCATAATAACCAAGGTCTCTTGAATTTCCTACAAGTAATTGGATCTCATATGGAGATGTTTAGTGAAGTAGAATGGAAAAATCGAGTGCACCACGCAAGAACTAGTCCGTAATCGCTGCTCGAATCGCTTTTATGCAAAGTGTTAATCAAACATGGATATCTCGACTCATACGAAGTCCGTTTTGGCTCCACAAGTAGTCAAAACGTTTGTGACGACCAGATTCTTCAAAGGATTCTTTCATAGGGAACTTTTGGAGAACTCTTCTTAAGAGTTCGTTTAGAAACTTGTATATAAACTTTCTTAATGAGCACTGACAAACGCGATTTCAAGAACATACACAAAGTCCCATTTATGGACCTAGTGCATCATCATAACCGAGATCTCTTGAATTTCCCACAAGTAATTAGATCTCATATGGAGATGTTTAGTGAAGTAGAATGAAAAATCGAGTGCAACTACACAAGAACTAGTCCAGAATCGCTGCTCGAATCGCTTATATGCAGGTTAATCAAACATGGATATCCGACTCATACGAAGTCCGCTTTTGGCTCCACAAGTAGTCAAAACGTTTGTGACGACCAGATGCTTCAAAGGATTCTTTCATAGGAACTTTTGGAGAACTTTTCTTAAGGAGTTCGCTCAGAAACTTGTATATAAACTTTCTTAATGAGCACTCGACAAACGCATTTCGAGAACATACACAAAGTCCCATCTATGGACCTAGTGCATCAACATAACCGAGGTCTATTGCATTTCCCTGCAATTAATTGGATCTCATATGGAGATGTTTAGTGAAGTAGAATGGAAAAAATCAAATGCAACTACACAAGAACTAGTCTCAGAATCGCTGTTCGAATCGGGCCATGCAAGGTTAATCAAACATGGATATCTCACTCATACGGAGTCCGCTTAGTTCCACAAGTAGTCAAAAGGTTTGTGACGACCAGATTCTTCAAAGGATTCTTTCATAGAAACTTTTGGAGAACTTTTCTAAGGAGTTCGTTAAGAAACTTGTATAGAAACTTTATTAATGAGCACCGACAAACGCATTTGAGAACATACACAAAGTCCCAGCTATGGACCTAGTGCATCATCATAACCGAGGTCTTTTGAATTTCCCTACAAGTAATTGGATCTCATATGGAGATGTTTAGTGAAGTAGAATGGAAAATTCGAAAGCAACTACGAAGAACTAGTCCAGAATCGCTGCTCGAATCGCTTATGCAGTTGTTAATCAAACATGGATATCCGACAATACAAAGTCCATTTTGGCTCCACAAGTAGTCAAAATGTATGTGACGACAAGATGCTAAAGGATTCTTTCATAGGGAACTTTGGAGAACTCTTTCTTAAGGAGTTCATGAAACTTGTATAGAAACTTTCTTAATGAGCACTCAACAAACGATTTCAAGAACATACACAAAGTCCCAGCTATGGACCTAGTGCATCATCATAACCGAGATCTCAATTTCCCTACAAGTAATTAGATCTCATATGGAGATGTTTAGTGAAGTAGAATGGAAAAATTGGTGCAACTCACGAAGAACTAGTCCCAGAATCGCGCTCGAATCGCTTATGCAGTGGTTAATCAAACATGGATATCTCGACTCATACGAAGTCCGCTTTGGCTCCACAAGTAGTCAAAACGCTTGTGACGACCAGATGCTTCAAAGGATTCTTTCATAGGAACTTTGGAGAACTTTTCTAAGGAGTTCGCCTCAAACTTGTATAGAAACTTTAATGAGCACCGACAAACGATTTGAGAACATACACAAAGTCCCAGCTATGGACCTAGTGCATCAACATAACCGAGGTCTATTGCATTTCCCTGCAATTAATTGGATCTCATATGGAGATGTTTAGCGAAGTAGAATGGAAAAAATCAAATGCAACTACACAAGAACTAGTCTCAGAATCGCTGCTCGAATCGCTTTATGCAAAGGTTAATCAAACATGGATATCTGACTCATACGGAGTCCGTTTTAGTTCCACAAGTAGTCAAAATGTTTGTGACGACCAGATTCTTCAAAGGATTCTTTCATAGTGAACTTTTGGAGAAATTTTCTAAGGAGTTCATTAAGAAACTTGTAGAAACTTTCTAATGAGCACTCGAAACGCATTTGAGAACATACACAAAGTCCCAGCTATGGACCTAGTGCATCATCATAACCGAGGTCTTTGAATTTCCCTACAAGTAATTGGATCTCATATGGAGATGTTTAGTGAAGTAGAATGGAAAAATCGAGGCAACCACGCAAGAACTAGTCCAGAATCGCTGCTCGAATCGCTTTATGCAGTTGTTAATCAAACATGGATATCCGACCATACAAAGTCCGCTTTGGCTCCACAAGTAGTCAAAACGCTTGTGACGACCAGATTCTTCAAAGGATTCTTTCATAGGAACTTTGGAGAACTTTCTTAAGGAGTTCGCTGAAACTTGTATATAAAACTTTTAATGAGCACTCGAAAAACGATTTCAAGAACATACACAAAGTCCCAGCTATGGACCTAGTGCATCATCACAACCGAGATCTCTTGAATTTCCCTAAAAGTAATTAGATCTTATATGGAGATGTTTAGTGAAGTAGAATGGAAAAAATCGAGTGCAACTACGCAAGAACTAGTCCGAATGTCGCTCGAATCGCTTTTATAGCAGTTAATCAAACATGGATATCTCGACTCATACGAAGTCCGCTTTGGCCCACAAGTAGTCAAACGTTTGTGACGACCAGATGCTTCAAAGGATTCTTTCATAGGAACTTTTGGAGAACTTTTCTTAAGGAGTTCGCTCAGAAACTTGTATAGAAACTTTCTTAATGAGCACTCGACAAACGATTTCGAGAACATACACAAAGTCCCATCTATGGACCTAGTGCATCATCATAACCGAGGTCTATGCATTTCTCGCAAGTAATTGTATCTCATATGGAGATGTTTAGTGAAGTAGAATGGAAAAAATCAAATGCAACTACACAAGAACTAGTCCAGAATCGCTGCTCGAATCGCTTTTATGCAGTGTTAATCAAACATGGATATCTCGACTCATAATGAGTCCGCTTTAGTTCCACAAGTAGTCAAAAGGTTTGTGACGACCAGATTCTTCAAAGGATTCTTTCATAGTGAACTTTTGGAGAACTTTTCTTAAGGAGTTCGTTAAGAAACTTGTATAGGAACTTTATTAATGAGCACTCGACAAACGCAATTTGAGAACATACACAAAGTCCCAGCTATGGACCTAGTGCATCATCATAACCGAGGTCTTTTGAATTTCCCTACAAGTAATTGGATCTCATATGGAGATGTTTAGTGAAGTAGAATGGAAAAAATCGAGTGCAACTACGCAAGAACTAGTCCAGAATCGCTGCTCGAATCGGGCATGCGCAGGTTAATCAAACATGGATATCTGACTCATACAAAGTCCATTTTGGCTCCACAAGTAGTCAAAATGTATGTGACGACAAGATGCGTTAAAGGATTCTTTCATAGGGAACTTTTGGAGAACTCTTCTTAAGGAGTTCGTTTAGAAACTAGTATAGAAACTTTCTTAATGAGCACTCAACAAACGCATTTCAAGAACATACACAAAGT
>JAHHZJ010004251.1:0-51512 GCA_021437245.1 Aegilops speltoides | reverse complement strand
GGAGTCACCCTCAAGAACTCTCTAGTTCTTCTTCTTCGATCCACATCATCTTGATGGGAATCCTTGGGGTAGTAGTTGAGCTTGACGAAGTAGAACTTGATGTTTCCTTGGGAACCCACTTGACCATGGCTTTAGGTGCTTCAACAAATGCATCAATCTCCTCTGAAGCTTGTCCTTGCCTTTTAGCTTGTGGTCTTGTGGTGGAAGGTCATCTTGAGCTTGTTCCACATTGGAAGAAGTAGGATTGTACTTCTCCTTTTGAGGAATAAACTCGTGGAGGATATTGACCTTCTTCCCATTCAACACCCTGCATTGAACTTTCGCTCAAAACCAATTCCTTGATTCTTCCGGTGCCTTCCTTGCTTAAGTAACAATTTCTCAAAGTTCTTGCTTCCGCAAGGCTCTTGTAGACACCTTTCTATAATCCCTTTCAATAGACTATTTTCTTGCTCAAGTGTAACTTGGCTTGAAACATTGTTAGTGGAATCAAGAGAACTACTAGATTCAACAATATTGATTTAGCATGGTTATTGTTACTACTAGATGAAGAATTTTTCTTATGCTTGTCATGCTTAGTTTTAATGGGAGGCAAGAAATTAGACAAGAGAAGTCGCTTGGCAAGATATGAAGAACTCTTCTTCAAGATCGCATTGATTGCTTTAGAAACTCATGTTCTTGCTCTAGATTGAGCTTCAAGCGTAGCTTCTCATGAGATCTTAGGAGCTCTCTATGATCTTCTTGAGTTGTTTCATGAGCTAACTTAAGAGTGTTTAGTTCTTTAGTTAGACGCTCAATCTCCTTCATAGCATTGTCATTCGACTCTTCTCGACTATAAAGACTACTAGCATGTTCATCATTACTAGGCTCACTAGATTTGTCATGTAAAAGCTCATACTCACCAAGCAAGTCATCCTCATCACTATCAAGTCAATGAATTCAGGGTGTGATACCTTGGGGCCTTTAGCCATGAAGCATCTTCCACCCTCATTTGGTGAATCAAATAAGTCATAGGAGTTGGAGTTGGAGGACACGAGAGCAAGACCAAGAACACCTTCATCTTGATCAGTAGTCGAGTTGGAGTGATAGCTTCTTTCGAATGATTGTCTGAGTCGAGCCGAGACCCATTCACCTACATGAGCTTGATGTTTTCTTCTTGTGTAGCTCCTTGATGATTTGTCTTTCCTCTCCTAATCCTTGCTTCTCCGAGAGGGTCTTCGCTCATAACGATCATCTCTACTCCTTCTCTCTTTCCGAGGTGACTCTCTTCTGAGCTTCTTCTTCTTGAAGATTCTTCTTCTTGTGGGGAGTCGAGCACTCATTTAAGTAGTGTCCGGTCTTCCACAATTGTAGCAGCTTCGATCACGACTAGAAGATCTCTTTTCATCATATGATCTAGACTTTGAGCTTCTCTTTGCTTCTACTCTTGTAGAATTTGTTGAAGTTTTTGACCATTAGGCTTATCTCTTCATTGGAAACTAGCTTGTCACTTGAGGTTGTGGGAGCATCACTTGTAGCTTTGTAAGCACCACTTGACTTGTTGTGAAGCTCTTCCTTATCTTTAAGTGTCATCTCATGAGCAACAATTCTTCCAATGACTTCGTTGGCTTGAGATTCTTATAGTTTGGCATCATTTGGATCAAAGTGCACACGGTGTCATACTTTCCATCCAAAGCTCGAGAATCTTCTTGATGATGAATCGGTCGGTCATTTCTTCGCCTTAAGCCGGCAATCTCATTTGTGATGAGAGCAAGCCTAGAGTACATTTCAGCTGACTTCTTCACCTTCCTTCATCTTGAACTTGTCAAGTCGACCTTGAAGAACATCTAGCTTTGATTCCTTCACGGACTCGGTACCTTCGCATTTCACCAAAGTATCACAAATCTCTTTTGCATTCTCAAGACGGCTGATTTTGTTGAACTCCTCGACACAAAGCATTGAAGAGAATGTCACAAGCTTGAGCATTGTTTTGCAACATCCGCATTCATCCGCTAGAAGCTTCACGATCCGAACTTTTCCTTCCTCAAGAATTCACCTTGCAAACCAACACAAATAATGCCCCATGCGGCTGGGTTATGGCCAAGAATATGCATTTTCATTTTATGCTTCCAACTAGCAAAGTTTGAAACATCAAAGTAAGGACCTCTACGAAAATTACCCTCACTAGACGCCATACTCTCCTAGGTTGTGAAACCAAGCTTATGGAGTCCAATGCAATGGAAACCAATACAATGGAGATCGGAGCTCTGATACCACTTGTAGGATCGAAAGTATGTCTAGAGGGGGGGTGATTAGACTACTTGACAATATAAAAATTCAGCCTTTTGATAAAGACAAGTTTTTGGCAGATTCACGATTATGATCAAATCAAGTATCACCCTACACATGCAATTCTAGAGTATAGGCAGCGGAAAGTAAATTGCACATGTAGTAAAGAGAGGTGGAGAAGAGCAAATGCAATTTGGAGACACGGAGATTTTTTCTCGTGGTTCCGATAGGTGGTGCTATCGCAATCCACGCTGATGGAGACTTCAACCCACGGAGGGTAACGGCCATGCAGAGTCCACGGAGGGCTCCACCCACGAAGGGTCCACGAAGAAGCAACCTTGTCTATGCCATCATGGCTCACGCCCACGGAGGGCTAGCCTTACTGGGTAGATCTTCACGAAGTAGGCGATCTCCTTGCCCTTACAAACTTCTTGGTTCAACTCCACATCTTGACAGAGGCTCCCAAGCGACACCTAACTAATATAGGAGGCACCACCTCCAAAAGGTAATAGATGGTGTTGATGATGATGAACTCCTTGCTCTTGTGCTTCAAATGATAATCTCCCTAACACTCAACTCTCCTCACCGATTTGGCTGTGGTGGAAGAAAGGATTGAGGGAAAGCAACTTGGGAAGGCTAGAAATCAAGTTTCATATGGTGGGAGTGGAGCTACTTGATCTCAACACAAGGGTAGGTAGTTTTCTTCTAAATGTAAGGTAGGAGTGGTAGTATTTTCATGGCTCTTCCACTAATGAAGAGGGGTGGAGGGTATTTATAGCCTCCACACAAAATCCAACTGCTACACACATTTGACCAATCTCGTGGGACCGGTTGACAACTCGGTGAGACCGAAAGTTCAAATCATGTGAACGTTGGGATTTTCGTGGGACCGAAAATACAATCTCGTTAGTCCGATTCGCGTAAAGACAAGAGCTTGCCAATCTCGTGGACCGACTTCATCATCTCGGTGACACCGATTTGATGACGTATGGTTACGTAAGCTTGGCAACTCAAGTTTCGTGAGACCGATTTCGGAAAATCCGAAATTTCTAGGGTTTGGCTTTGTGGCTGAGGTGGTTCATCTCTTGTGACTGGTTTGGAAAATCGGTGGGACCGAGATTACTTATGAGTGTATATTGCAGTGAGAGTTGCCGATAGTTTAGAGATGTATCACTAAGCACTTTGAGCAACCAGATCATCAACATAACCTCATCCCCTTTAATAGTATTGGCTTTCCTATGGACTCAATGTGATCTTGGATCACTAAACCAAAATGGAGTCTTGAGCTTTTGCCAATGCTTGCCTTAGCATTTTGAGGGGTCCACTTCTTCAGCCCTTGCCATACCCATATCATCGAACTTTCAAATGATCCTCAAGTAACTATTAGTTCAATGATATACATGTTGTTATTAATTACCAAAACCACCCGGGATTAGTTGCACTTTCAGAGCTTGCCGAAGGCTAACTGCATCATAGAAGACTTGCCGCTGGGCGCTCACAAGACCTAAGCAGCCCAAATACCGCAAGCTTGCTTGCACTACAAGAGGCCCGCGGCAAAAACACTTGCCGCTGGCAAGGCTGCCACCCAACTCCAGCGCACTCCAGGACGCCACATCACCAAATATCCCAAGGGCACGTGGCGAGGCAAAGGCAGCCATGGAGCGAGGTGGCAAACGGAGTCGACAGAGGCGCCATCGTGGCAACCGGAGGCTCACTTAACGGTCACCTCCCGCATCAGTAGCGACCGGACGGGCATTTAATGCCCTTGTCCCCTACCGCCGAGTTAGGTAGGGCACCGCAGTAATCGTTGCACCAACCCGCGATTTTACCTTTCGCCTCTTCCTACGCCGCCACCGTGGGTACCCCTTCAGACTATAAAAGGAGGCCCATGCGACGAGAAGGGTTCGGTCCATTCGACACCCACAACATCACCATACGCCGCTTGAGCAAGATCAAATAACAAACACGGCAGCAGAGGGGTGTTATTCTCCGAGAGCCCCGGTTGGGTAAAGATTGCCCGCCTCACAAGGCTACCGACCTCGATCTGGTCTGCACACGATCCTCGCCTCGCCAATTGTAGGCCCTGTGCCCTATAGGTGCTCGAGGCCATAGAGACACGCCCGACATCTTTGCCGCTGTAGGGGAAATCGAGATTGTGAGCATCCGATCCGGGTCTCCGCCAAGTTACATCAGCGCTGTCAGTGAACATGCCATCAAGAAGAAGCCTTCTGAGGTGGCCGCCCGCTTACATCGATTCCACCACCACCGCTGCAAGCAGGTGGTGGAATGGACGGGCGGAGGAGCGGGCGCCACGTGAGGGTCTCGTGTCGCCACCAGATCCAAAAACAAGGCCCCGCAAGCGCCGGGCGCATCGAGCCGACGCCGCACCTTCCTGTGAGGTGCAGGTCAAACGCCTTTGCTCCTAGCACCGTGCTCAAGCAGAACAAGGCTGTTGGTGGGTCGCGGACGCCGAGGTCAATATGCACGCCGCGATGCCGGGCGTGAAGCGAGATACGGTCGCCGACGAGGTGCTGCTCCTCCCAATCCGTTGGGAGTCCGAGCACATCCCGCCTCGCCGCTTGCCGCTGCCGCCACCTAAGATAGCAGAGGAAGCGCCGCCCGAGCCCAACTGCTTTAGACTTCTCCGCGCCGCACAAGATCGACGATCGAGGATGGCTATACACAGCCTTCATCGGCTTCGCTTAACGGCGACAAACCCCGCGATCGAAAGCCGCCGAGGGTCTGCAAGAAGCCCGGCGCAGGCCGGGCGCCGAGGGACTGCTGGGTGTCAAGCACTGGCGCCTCCCCAGCCCCAAAGGCCGCGACGCCAGTTCGGCGGACCAACCTGACGCTTTTCCACCGCTGCGCTTGACCCGCGAACTCGCCACGGATCAGCGCCACGCTTCCAAGAACGGCAACAAGAAGACGCTGATTCAGCATCGAAGCGCCGGAGAGAAGCGCGACGTCAGCCCGACCAGCGGTTGGCCGGGCTCACGCCGACGCGCATGCACCCGGAGAACTAAAGCGATTTCAGACGCGGCGGGTCAGCCTGCTCACCTCGAAGCCGCGGCAAGTCCAGTGGCCCAAACCAAGAACTTGCCGACGCGTTCGAGAAGTACGACGCAGGATACACCGCCGGAGTTCTCAAAGATCTACACCATCGCGTGCAAAGCGCCGGAGGGCGCGACGAGAAGATCTCGCCAACTACTTCACCGGTACTCAAGCCTAACGCCGATCTTGGCTCATGCACTCTGCCGGACGGCTCCATCTCCTCATGGGCGGACATGTGCCATCATTGCTTGTCGGCGCTTTCACGGGTGGCACAAGCGCCATGGCCAGAGAGTGACCTCCACTTACTCGCCCGTAAGGAGGGGAGCCCCGCAAGTATATACAAAGATTCAGCCAGTGCAACGCAACATCCTGTGACGTCTCACCCGCCACGTTATCGCTGCTTATCGAACGGCGAACCGCAGGATGAGGGAGGAGATGGCGGCGTACAAGATCGAGATGTCAGCGAAGCTTTACGCCCGCCGACAAGTGTGCACGGGCCGAGGAGGAGGAAAATCTCGGAGAGATTGCCGGAGCGGAAGGATTCGACAGGATGCCGCCCGACAAGGAAAAACCGGAGGCGGAGCAATAGGAAGAGGAAAGCTAAGGATGTGCTAGCTGTTGAGCATTCCGCAACGGAGGCGGTCCGATAAGGCTAAACCGACGACTCGGCGAGGTCAGTAGCAGCCGCCGACAAGGTGATAGCTCGCAAGCGCATTGCAAGATTCACCGCACCAAAGGCCATGACCTCCAAACCTGCAAAAAAGTAGAGCAGATGGCGGAGCTGCAGAAAGCTGAGCACGAGCGCCATGACAAGGAGAGAGCCCAGGAGGTATGGCGATCCGCAAGAAGCTTCCCGCCGGGAGGGAACCGCTGCAAGGCCAAGCCGCTGGCAAGGAGACAGCCTCCCCGCCGCCGTGATAAGGACGAAGATGAAGATGAGGATGAAGAGATGGAGGAAGATGAGACCATGATCAAGAGTTTCGTATAGCATGGCGATTGTGCATCGATGGCGGCGCCTCGCACACATCGCACCGCCAACTCAAACAAAGGTGCGAGAAGTGAATGCGCAGAGCCGGCCCGCCGAGGCACGCATGCTCAAGTGGTCCGCACGCCCATCATCTTCGACGCTGAGGACCACCCTGATCGTGTCATCGCGGGTCGGGTGTTTGCCGATGTTGGTTGCGCCAACAATCCGCAACCTCAAGGTCACGAAGATGCTGGTTGATGGCGGGCCGCTCTCGAACTTGATTTCTCCGCAGTGCTCAAGAAGCTCCAGATCCCGACAGCCGAGCTCAAGAAACCGGTGCCTTTCAAGGAATAAATCCGAGAAGGAGCAAGCCCAAGGGGAAGATCACATTGCCAGTGACGTTCGGTAGCGAGCTGAACTTCAGGACTAAGAGGGTCACATTCAACGTGGCTGATATCCCCTTACCCTACAACGGATACTGGTCGACCAAGGCCGCCAAGTTCATGGCGGCTCCCACCACGCATACAATGTGCTCAAGATGCCCGCCCGATGAGCGCCATTTCTGTCCAAGGAGACAAGAGGGATGCACCCATCTCGCCGACAAGATCTACTGAAGCAGCAGCTACAGCAGAGCGCGAGCCACTTGTCAGCGAAGCTCCCCGGGAGGAAGAAGGCCAAGTCCGCAAGGATAGCTCGATGCCCACTCCGCAAGCGCACTCTCCCGGAGTGCTGCGCTGCCATCGAGGACGCACCATCGAGCTCCACCGCAAGTCCAAGAAGGCAAAGATAACCCCGCCGGAGACCAAGAAGGTGGCCGCCAAGGAGAACGACACCGGTGGTACTTTCACCGCTGCCACGCTTGATCCTAGTAGGAAAGCGCCGTTGCTTTTCTCGCTGGCGTTATCGTCGGCGTGTTTGCATGGCAACCATCCGACATCCCCGCGCTCCTGTGGAAGTAATCGAGCACCACCTTGCCGCCTCGCCTCACGCGTCCGCCAAAACAAAAAGTCGAAGCAAGCAATAGAGCGCCAAGAGTTCATAGCGAAGAGATCAGAAGTTGGAAGCGCAGGATTGGTCCGTGGAGTACTCCACCCAACGTGACTAGCTAATCCTGCGGTCGCGGCGCAAGGCTTAACGGAAGTGGAGGCTTTGTATTGACTTCACCGATGTTAATAAAGCTTGTCCCAAGGATCCATTTCTTGCCGCAGACAGACCGATTGTCGACTCCACGCGGATGCGATCTGCTTTCATTCCTTGATGCATACTCGATATCATCACTTCATGGCTGAAGAGGATGAAGAGAAGACCGCTCATTACTCCATGTGGCACGATCGCTTCGCAGGCGGATGCCTTTCGACTAAAGAATGCTGGCTCAACATTTGCGAGAGTAGTCACCATGCTTTTGAGCCACAACCGCATGTAAATGTGGAAGCCTACATGGATGACATAGTGGTCAAGAGCAAGGACAAAGAGACTTTGATCCAAGATTTGACGAGACCTTCACAAATCTGCGCAAGATCAACCTCAAGTTGAATCCCGAGAAGTGCGTGTTCGAGTTCCTCCGCAAGCTTCTCGATTCTTTGTGTCACAGAGGGGATTGAAGCCAATCCCGATAAGATCAAGGCCATCGAGCAAATCAAGCACCGGCTTTAGTCAAGGACGACGAAGGCTTGTCTGGCTGCGCTGCTGCCTCCTCAGAAGTTCATTTCCAAGTTCGCTGAACGCGCCTACCGCTTTTCAAAATCTTGAAAAAGGCAGGTCCAATGAAGTGGACTCGAAGCGAGGTTGCGCCAGCAGGACTTGAAGAAATATTTGTCCTCCACTCCAACACTTGTCGCACCTAAACCACAAGAGAAGTTGTTGCTATATCCGGCAAAGAACCAATCAAGTGGTTAGTGCTGCGTTAGTGGCGAGAGAGAGGCAGATGATGAGCCGCCGTGGCATGCAAGTCCGGCGACAAGCAGGGGCTTCCCGAAGCTCGCCCGACAAGCCCCGATCCGCAAGTTCCTGCCCGCAAGGATGGGTCTCAGAGCAGCCAGAAGGGAAACAAGAAGATGGTGCAGCCTAGTTTACTTTGTCGGGCCTTTCACAGGGGCTAGATCAAGGTACTGTGTGCGGTTGCTTTTTCTCCTCATGGCCTCGAGGAAGCTGCGCCATTACTTTCAAGCACATGAGATCACAGGGTCACCGCTCGCTGAAGAGGATATTACGTAATCCGTAAGCAACAGTGGATTGTCGAGTGGGCGCTGGAATTGTCAAGCTTTGGCCTCAAGTTTGAAAGTACTTCTACCATTCAGAGCCGGGCATTGGCAGAATTTATAGCAGAATGGACGCCAACGCCCGATGAAGAAACTCCAGAGAAGAGCATCCCTGTCAAGGAAGCTAGCAAAGAATGGATCATGTACTTTGACGGTGCCTTCGCCGCAAGGTGTGGGGCGGGCGATTACTTGTCGCCTCTCCACCGAGAGCACCTCAAGTACGTAATCCAAATGCACTTTCCCAAGGAGCAAGCAACAACCAATACTGCAGTATGAAGGCTTGCTTGCCGGACTCAGAATAGCAGCAGAGCTTGGGATCAAGAAGCTTATCGTCAGGGGTGACTCGCAGCTTGTCGTCCGCCAAGTCAACAAGGATTACCAGAGTCCGTTGATGGAGGCCTACATCGATGAGGTGAGGAAGCTAGAAGAACATTTTGACGGCCTGCAAATGGAGCATGTTCCAAGAGCTCGTAATGACGCTGCGTATGGCCCACAAAGTGCCGCCAGGCCAAGTTACTCAGGAACCAGGATTTTGTGCTCTGCTGACTCAACCATCTCGTGACGCCATCAATCGACAGAGCAAAGAGGAAGTTGATCATCGGCGACTCATTTTCCGGCAGAGCTCCCCCGAGCCGCCGCCAAAAGGTCCCCAGATCAACACGAGAGTGCCGAGGAGCAGCTCCGCCCGCAAGCCCTAGGGCTTGTGTCGCTATGCGATGCTCCCTTACAAGCCATGTCCCGACGCAGCCGGGGACTCGGCCCGCGAGATCCCAGATTCTTGCCGTGGAAACAAATGTTCCCACAAGAGCATTTGTGCCTTTTAGTCCTTGCCGCCGAGCCACAAGCTCCGCATGGGCACAACAGATCGTCCAATTCCTACAAATGAGAACTTCCCCAAGAGCAAGAAGGGCGGAGAAAGTAGCCCGGCAATCTAGTATGTACCAGTTTGTCGATGACATACTGCATGTAAGAAGATTCAACGGAGTGAAATTGAAGTGCATTTCCGAAGAAGGACAGGAGTTGTTGGCAGAGATACACGGGGCATATGTGGTCACCACATTACGCAAGAGCACTTGCCGCAAGGCTTCCCGCAAGGTTTCTTCCGCCGACAGCCCTCCAAGATGCAATCGCACAAGTAACCAAGTGTGAAGCGTGCTGGCCCACTCCAAACAGATTCACCAACCAGCTCAAGCTCTCCAAACAATCCTTTTGTCCCGCCATTTTCGGTCCGGGGCTCGACATCCTCGGTCCCTTCCCCGAGCTGTCGGGGCTTTGAGTACTTGTATGTTGCAATCGAAAAGTTTACAAAGTGGCCGAAGTGGAACCAGTGGAGGAAGGTGACAAGACAATCAGCAACAAGTTCTTTAGGTCGATTGTTTGTTGCTTCGATCCCTAACAGATCATTACCGACAATGGCACGCAGTTTACAAGCCACACCTTCATGCACTACGCCCAAGATCTTGGCGCCAAGATCCGCTTCGCTTCGCCGCCACCCGAGAAGCAACGGTCAAGCGAGAGAGCAATGCTGAAGCATCATGCGGGCTCAAGACCAGAACTTTCGGCTGTGCTGCACAAGTGCGGAAGAAATTGATCGAGCAGCTGCCGCTGGTTCTTTGGTCGATCAGATGACGCCAAATCGAGCCACCGCCGTACACCCTTTGCTCTCGCTTCACGGGCAGAGGCAGTTCTCCCCACGGAACTCATATATGGGTCGCCACGAGTGCTCGCTATGATGAGCTTGAGCAAGAGCGGCTGCGATAAGATGACACGCTGCCTCGAGGAGGACCGCCTTCAGTTGTTGTCAGGCGAGCTGCTCGCTATCAAAGAAGCTTTGGCGCCGCTTATCATAGCCGCAAGGTTAACGCTTTAAGCTTCGAGGAGGGCGAATTTGTTCTTAGGTGAGTTCAATCCGCCAAGAATTCAAACAAGTTGACGCCGGGGGAAGGCCTTACCGGTGAAACGAAATACTAGGCCTCGGGCGCTATCCGCCTTTGAGACCAAGATGGCATTCCGTGAGCAACTCCGGAACATAGAGCATCTTCGCAAGTTTTACCTGATAGGCCTGCATGCCGGATCCATTCCGCAACCACTTTCTTTTGTACAAGCATTGCTGCTCCGCATGTATCCCTTTTATACAAAGCCGCGCAGCCCCGCAAGCGTAATGAAGTTCGTGGTGCTTCGCACATCTTGTCAAATTTAATGCATTGTCTTCTTTTGCATCTCAGATTCGACACTCAGCAAAGACACCACCCCGTAAGCAATAGCGACCTCTAAGGTGCCATACCATTATTTTCTTCTTTCTTCTCATAAACAAGATTCCTCCGCCCACAAGTGGGGAGGAAGGGTAAAAGAGATGGACCGGCGCCGCTTCAAGGCGCTTCAAGGAATCTAGCTTTGCCGGACGCAGAAGACAAAGTAAAAGCTAAGAAGCTAAAGTTTGAGCCAGCTCAATTTTAAATTTTTCAAGTTATATCCGCTGAACGCTCAGACTTTGTATGGAAAACTCAGCATGAGGAATCGACCATGCTGTTGGTGCCTTTGCGTTGTTTCCGAGCCCGCCAACAATGCGAGTGAGTCGCAACTAGTCCCGACAAGATTTCTTGCCGAAGCGGCATCGCCATTAAAGGCCGACGTTCGACTCAGCAAGTGTGCTTGCTTCCGCAAGGTCCTCAAAGCGAGGGTAAAAAGCATAGGGACGCAACAGAGTAAAGGAATAGCATAGCAAGCAAGAAAGTTATATTACAAGAATGACTTAGTGTAGCACCGATCAATTGTTCTCGTGAATCAAACAGCAGTAGCAAAAAGAAGGGTGGTTTAATCTACGCGCTCACCGCGAGCCTCTTGACCTCATTCACCTTGTCCACGACGGCGAGATGATGGCCTTGAGATCCTCGAGGTCGGCGCCCGCAGCTTCTGGTGGCACGGAGAGATCGATGCCCGGTTATGGAAGAGGATCTTCACCAACACCTTCTCCAGACTCCCAGACAGATCGCACGCGACTCGCCGGCCACCTGCTTCGGATCCTCTCCGGAGTTGCCGAGAGCCGCCACCACGCCCTGAAGAAGAGCGTGAGCTTGGCTTAGGCCGGAGATTTCCTCGGGTAATTCACCAAGCCCGCTGTTCAGCCCCGCCCAGCCTCGCCAATAAGCGCGCACGTCGACGAGGACTTCCGGCCCGTAGCTCCACCGTGGTCTTTAAGGTGTTCTGAAGCCGCGCTTCTCACCGAGCTCCGCTATCCTTGAGCTCTTCCTCAAGTCGCCCTCCCGCTTTGCTGCATCCAGCGCCCCCGCCAAGGTGGATAGCTTCAGCCCAGATCGGCGCCGAGTCCTTGGCGTGTCCAGCCTTGATCTTCTCGGCAGCCGGGTCTCGCAGACGCCATAGGCACGCCAAGATCTTTCTCACGCCATACCGGAGTTCGGCAAGTTCTTCGCTCTTCCTTGTCATGTCCGCCTCCACCTGGGCCATCCTCTCCTCCAAATTTTTCTGGCGGCTCCAGCAGCGCGCCGCCCTTTGCTTCATTGAGCGCCCCGCCAGCGCTTGCTCTCGTGCCTCGAGCTCTTCTTCATGACCGTCCGGCTTTCTTTCTTCAAGGCCACCGCTTCCCGCTTGACATCTCGGGCGGCGAGCCTTGCTGCTGTTCGGCTCGCTTTTCCAGATGAACGCTTTTGCTCGCTGCCGGGCCCTCTCCTCCGATGGATCGGAGGGCCTCTTGTTACGGCTTGGAGCTCTTGTGCGTTTCTCCATGTCGACCCTCAAGGCGACAAGTGCTTCCCTGACTCAAGCCTCGCTTGTCGGGCGCGTAGAGCGACACCAGCTGAGTAGCTGCCCTCCTCGACTCGCTGCTCAGCTGCTTGGCCTGTCAACCATCGACAGCCTGCTGAGGCAAGTACTCCTCAATTCTCCCCTTCAACCGGCGCCTGAGCTCGTTACTCTGTGGAGTTTGAAGGAAATATGCCCTAGAGGCAATAATAAAGTTATTATTTATTTCCTTATTTCATGATAAATGTTTATCATTCATGCTAGAATTGTATTAACCGGAAACATGATACATGTGTGAATGCATAGACAAAACAATATGTCACTAGTATGCCTCTATTAGACTAGCTTGTTAATCAAAGATGGTTATGTTTCCTAACCATGAACAAAGAGTTGTTATTTGATTAACAAGGTCACATCATTAGTAGAATGATCTGATTGACATGACCCATTCCATTAGCTTAGCACACATCGCTTAGTATGTTGCTATGCTTTTATCCATGACATATACATGTTCCTCCAGAACTATGAGATTATGCAACTCCTGCTATCGGAGGAACACTTTGGTGCTACCAAACGCCACAACGAATCGGGTGATTATAAAGGAGCACTACAGTGTGTCTCCAAGGCGTATGTTGGGTTACGATTTCGAGATTAGGTTTTGTCATCCGATTGTCGGAGAGGTATCTCGGCCCTCTCGTAATACACATCATCAAGCCTTTGTAAGCACTACAACTAATGAGTTAGTTGTGAGATGATGTATTACGAACGAGTAAAGAGACTTGCCGTAACGAGATTGAACTAGGTATTGATACCGACGATCAATCTCGCAAGTAACATACCGATGACAAAGGAACAACGATGTTGTTATGCGGTCCGACCGACAAAGATCTTCAGAGAATATGTAGGAACCAATATGGGCATCCAGGTCCCGCTATTGGTTATTGACCGTGAATAGTTCTAGGTCATGTCTACATTGTTCTCGAACCGTAGGGTCCGCACGCTAAGGTTTCATGATGCTTATTATGAGTTTATGTATTTTGATGTACCAAGAAGTTCGAGTCCCGGATGTGATCACGACATGACGAGGAGTCTCAAATGGTCGAGACATAAAGATTGATATATTGAAGCCTATGTTTGAGTTCGAATGGTTCCGGAAAACAGGAATTTATTCGAGTACCGGAGGTTACCGAACCCCCGGAGGTAAATGGGCCATAGTGGGCCTTAGTGGAAAGGAGAAGGGGCCAGCCCTAGGTGGTCACAGGCCTCCCTTCCCTAGTCCTACTAGGACTAGGAAAGGGGCCGCCCCTCTCTCTTTCCCTCCGAATCCTAGTCCAACTAGATTGGGGGGGAATCCACTCCCAGGGAGTAGGACTCCCCGCGCGCTCCTCCTGGCCGGCCGCCCCTCCCCTTGCTCCTTTATATACGGGGCAGGGGGCACCCTAGAACACACAAGTTTGATCTACGGATCGCCTCAGCCGCAGCGTGCCCCTCCACCATATTCCACCTCGTTATACTGTCAAGCTTAGGCGGCTACGCCGTGTGAACATCAAGATCGTCACCACGCCGTCAGGTCGACGGAACTCTCCTCGACACTCGGCTGGATCGAGTACGAGGGACGCCATCGAGCTGTACGTGTCAAGAACTCGGGGCGCCGAGTAACGGCGCCGGATCGGTCGGATCGCGAGGAGAACGACGACTACTTCCTCTACGCCAGATCGCTTCCGCTTCGGGTCACGAGGGTACGAGACAACACTCTCCCCTCTCGCTATACATCACCATGATCTTGCGGTGCGTAGGAAATTTTTTGAAATTACTACGCTCCCCAACAAAGGTATCCGAGCCTAGGTTTTATGGTTTGATGTTTTGCACGAGTAGAACACAAGTGAGTTGTGGGCGATACAAGTCATACTACCTACCAAAGATGTCATACTTTGGTTCAGCGGTATTGTGAGATGAAGCGCCTGACCGACATTACGCCAGACGCTTACGCGAGACTGGTTTCACCGCCACGAGCACTCGCTGCTTAAAGGTGACCGGTGGGTGCTCTCTCTCACTTTAGTTGAACTGAAAGTATACGCCCGTCCTTGAGAAGGTTAAACGGAGTCTATTTGACGAAGTATCGCTGTGGTTTTGATGCGAGGTGAGACCTGGTTCTGCTTAAGCCCGTAGCAGCCACGTAAAATTTGCAACAACAAAGTAGAGGACGCCTAACTTGTTTTTGCAGGCATGTTGTGATGTGATATGGTCAAGACGTGATGCTATATTTTATTGTATGAGATGATCATGTTTTGTAACCGGTTATCGCAATCGGCAGGAGCCATATGGTTGTCGCTTATTGTATGCAATGCAATCGCTTCAGTAATGCTTTACTTTATCACTAAGCGGTAGCGATAGTCGAGAAGCATAAGATTGGCGTAGACGACAACGATGCTACGATGGAGATCAAGGTGTCGCTACCGGTGACGATGGTGATCATGGTGGTGCCGCAAGATGGAGATCATGAAGCACAAGATGATGATGACCATATCATATCACTTATATTGATTTGCATGTGATGTTTATCCTTTATGCATCTTATCTTGCTTTGATCGACGGTAGCATTATAAGATGATCTCTCACTAAATTATCAAGAAGTGTTCTCCCGAGTATGCACCGCTGCAAAGTTCGTCGTGCCTGCACACCACGTGATGATCGGTGTGATAAGCTCTACGTCCATCTACAACGGTGCAAGCCAGTTTTGCACACGCAGTAATACTCGGTTATACTTGACGAGCCTAGCATATGCAGATATGGCCTCGAACACGGAGACCGAAAGGTCGAGCGTGAATCATATAGTAGATATGATCAACATAAGATGTTCACCATTGAAAACTACTCCATTTCACGTGATGATCGGTTATGGTTTAGTTGATTTGGATCACGTGATCACTTAGATGACTAGAGAGATGTTTTTCTAAGTGGGAGTTCTAAGTAATATGATTAATTGAACTTAAATTTATCATGAACTTAGTACCGATAGTATCTTGCTTGTTTATGTTTGATTGTAGATAGATGGCTCGTGCTGTTGTTCCGTTGAATTTTAATGCGCTCCTTGAGAAAGCAAAGTTGAAAGATGATGGTAGCAATTACACGGATCGGGTCCGTGAATCCGAGGATTATCCTCATTGCTGCACGTAAGAGTTACATCCTCGATGCACCGCTAGGTGCCAGTGCCTGCCGATGTAACCGACGACGTTAAGAACGCCTCGCAGAGCAAAGCTGATGACTACTCTATAGTTCAGTGTGCCATGCTTTACGGTTTAGAACCGACTTCAACGACGCTTTTGAACGCTATGGAGCATATGAGATGTTCCAGAGTTGAAGTTAATATTCCAATGTAATGCCCGGATTGAGAGATATGAAGTCTCCAATAAGTTCTATAGCTGCAAGATGGAGGAGAATAGTTCATTAGTGAGCACATACTCGTAATGTCCGGTACTACAATCACTTGACACAATTGGGAGTTAATCTTCCGGATGATTGTGTCATTGATGTAATTCTTCAATCACCGCCACCAAGCTACAAAGGCTTCGTGATGAACTATAATATGCAAGGGTTAGTAAAGACTATACTCGAGCTCTTCGCAATGCTAAAGGCTGGAGGTAGAAATCAAGAAGGAGCATCAAGTGTTGATGGTCAACAAGACCACTAGTTTCAAGAAGAAAGGCAAAGGAAAGAAGAAGGAACTTCAAGAAGAACAGAAGCAAGTTGTGCTCAGAGAAGAAACCCAAGTCCGACCTAAGCCTGAAACTGAGTGCTTCACCGCAAGCGATCGGTCATCGAAGCGGAACTGCCCCAAGTATTTGGCGGATAAGAAGGATGGCAAGGTGAACAAAGGTATATGTGATATACATGTTATTGATGTGTACCTTACTAGAGCTCGCAGAGCACTGGTATTTGATATCGGTTCTGCTGCTAATATTTGCAACTCAAACAGGACTACGGATTGCTTAACACCGCAAAGGACGAGGTGACGATGCGCTGTGGAAATGGTTCCAAAGTCGATGTGATCGCGGTCGCACGCTACCTCTACATCTACCTTCGGATTAGTTTTAGACCTAAATAATTGTTATTTGGTGCATGCGCTGAGCATGAACATTATATCCGGATCTTTTTTGATGCGAGACGGTTATTCATTTAAATCGTAGAATAATGGTTGTTCTATTTATATGAGTAATATCTTTATGGTCATGCACCCTTGAGGAATGGTCTATTTTGATGAATCTCGATAGTAGTGATACACATATTCATAATGTTGAAGCCAAAAGATGCAGAGTTGATAATGATAGTGCAACTTATTTGTGGCACCGCCGCTTAGGTCATATCGGTATAAAGCGCATGAAGAAACTCCATACCGATGGACTTTTGGAGTCACTTGATTATGAATCACTTGGCACTTATGTAACCGTGCCTCATGGGCAAGATGACTAGTAACCCCGCTTCTCCGTACTATGGAGAGAGCAACAGATTTGTTGGAAATCATACATATGTATGTATGTGGTCCGATGAATGTTGAGGCTCGTATGGATATCGTTATTTTCACCTTCACAGATGACTTAAGCAGTATATGGGTATATCTACTTAATGAAACATAAGTCTGAAACGCTTGAAAAGTTCAAAGAATTTCAGAGTGAAGATGAAAATCATCGTAACAAGAAAATTAAGTTTCTACGATCCGATCGTGGAGGTGAATATTTGAGTTACGAGTTTGGTCTACATTTGAAACAATGCGAATAGTTTCAGAACTCACGCCACCCGAACACCACAACGTAATGGTGTGTCCGAACGTCAGAATCGCATTTTTTATTAGATATGGTGCGATCTATGATGTCTCTTACAGATTTACCGCTATCATTTTGGGGTTATGCTCTAGAGACGGCCGATTCACACTGAATAGAACACCGTCAAAACTGCTGAGACGACACCTTATGAACTATGGTTTAGCAAGAAACCAAAGTTGTCGCTTTCTTAAAGTTTGGGGATGCGATGCTTATGTGAAAAACTTCAACCCGATAAGCTCGAACCCAAATCGGAGAAATGTGTCTTCATAGGATACCCAAAGGAGACAGTTGGGTACACCTTCTATCACAGATCCAAGGCAAGACATTCGCTGTTAAGAATGGATCCTTTCTAGAGAAGGAGTTTCTCTCAAAGAAGTGAGGGAGGAAAGTGGAACTTGATGAGGTAATAGTACCTTCTCCTTACTTGAAAGTAGTTCGTCGCAGTAAACCGTTTCGAGACACCTACACCAAGTAGTGAGGAAGTTGATGATGTTGATCATGAAACTTCGATCAAGTTACTACAGTAACCTCGTAGATCAACCAGAGTAAGATCCGCACTGAGTGGTACGGTAATCCTGTTCTCGAAGTCATGCTACTAGATCATGATGAACCTACGAACTATGAAGAAGCGATGGTGAGCCCAGATTCCAAAATGGCTTGAGGCCATGAAATCTGAGATGGGATCCATGTATGAAAACAAAGTATGGACTTTGGTTGACTTGCCCGAGGATAGGCAAGCAATAGAAAACAAGTGGATCTTCAAGAAGAAGACCGACGCCGACGGTAATGTTATCGTTTATAAAGCTCGACTTGTCGCAAAAGGTTTTCGCAAGTTCAAGGGATTGACTACGATGAGACCTTCTCACCAGTAGCGATGCTTAAGTCCGTCTCAATCATGTTAGCAATTGCCGATTTTATGATTATGAAATTTGGCAAATGGATGTAAAGACCGCATTCCTGAATGGATTTCGGAAGAAGAGTTGTATATGATGCAACCGAAGGTTTTATCGATCCAAAGGAGCTAACAAAGTGCAAGCTCCAAATGATCCATCTATGGACTGGTGCAAGCATCTCGAGTTAATAAACGCTTTGATAGTGTGATCAAAGCATTTGGGTTTGTACAGACTTTTGAGAAGCCTCAGATTTACAAGAAAGTGAGTGGAGCTCAGAGCATTTCTCGATATTATATGTGGATGACATATTGCTGATCGGAAATGATATAGAATTTCTGGATAGCATAAAGGATACTTGAATAAAAGTTTTTCAATGAAAGACCTCGTGAAGCTGCTTACATATTGGGCATTAAGATCTATAGAGATAGATCAAGACGCTTAATTGACTTTCACAAAGCACATACCTTGACAAAATTTTGAAGAAGTTCAAAATGGATCAAGCAAAGAAAGGGTTCTTGCCTGTTACAAGGTGTGAAGTTGAGTAAGACTCAATGCCCACCACCGCAGAAGATAGAGAGAAAATGAAAGATGTTCCCTATGCTTCAGCCATAGGCTCTATCATGTATGCAATGCCGTGTACCTGCACTGATGTGTGCCTTGCTATAAGCCTAGCAGGAAGGTACCAAAGTAATCCAGAGTGGATCATCGACAGCGGTCAAGAACATCCCAAATACCCGAAAAGGACTAAGGATATGTTTTCAATATGGAGGTGACAAAGAGCTCATCGAACGGTTACGCTGATGCAAGTTTTGACACGATCCGACGATTCTAAATCGCAGACCGGATAATGATTTACACTAAACGGAGGAGCTGCATGGTGCAGTTCTAAACAAAGCGTCAGAAGGGATCTACATGTGAAGCGGAGTACATAGCAGCTTCGAAGCAGCTAATGAAGGAGTCTGGATGAAGGAGTTCATATCCCATCTAGGTGTCATACCTAGTGCATCCGTCCAATGAAAATCTTCGTGACAATATCGAGCAATTGCCTTAGCGGGAATCCAGATTTCACAAGAGGACCAAGCACATCAAGAGACGCTTCAATTCCATCCGGACTTAGTCCGTGGGAGACATAGAGATTTGAAGATACATACGGATCTGAATGTTGCACACTGCTGACTAAGCCTCTTCCACGAGCAAAACATGATCAGCACCAAGACTCCATGGGTGTTAGAATCACTACTATGTAATCTAGATTATTGACTCTAGTGCAAGTGGGAGACTCAAGGAAATATGCCCTAGAGGCAATAATAAAGTTATTATTTATTTCTTATTTCATGATAAATGTTTATCATTCATGCTAGAATTGTATTAACCGGAAACATGATACATGTGTGAATGCATAGACAAAACAATATGTCACTAGTATGCCTCTATTAGACTAGCTTGTTAATCAAAGATGGTTATGTTTCCTAACCATGAACAAAGAGTTGTTATTTGATTAACAAGGTCACATCATTAGTAGAATGATCTGATTGACATGACCCATTCCATTAGCTTAGCACACGATCGCTTAGTATGTTGCTATGCTTTTATCCATAACATATACATGTTCCTCGTAACTATGAGATTATGCAACTCCTGCTTACCGGAGGAACACTTTGGTGCTACCAAACGCCACAACGAATCGGTGATTATAAAGGAGTACTCATGTGTCTCCAAAGGCGATGTTGGGTTGGCGATTTCGAGATTAGGTTTTGTCACTCCGATTGCCTGGAGAGGTATCTTCGGCCCTCTCGGTAATACACATCACTCAAGCCTTGTAAGCACTACAACTAATGAGTTAGTTGTGAGATGATGTATTACGAACGAGTAAAGAGACTTGCTTGTAACGAGATTGAACTAGGTATTGATACCGACGATCAATCTCGGCAAGTAACATACCGATGACAAAGGGAACAACGATGTTGTTATGCGGTCCGACCGACAAAGATCTTCAGAGAATATGTAGGAACCAATATGGGCATCCAGGTCCCGCTATTGGTTATTGACCGTGAATAGTTCTAGGTCATGTCTACATTGTTCTCGAACCGTAGGGTCCGCACGCTTAAGGTTTCATGACATGCTATTATGAGTTTATGTATTTTGATGTACCAAGAAGTTCGAGTCCCTGATGTGATCACGGACATGACGAGGAGTCTCAAAATGGTCGAGACATAAAGATTGATATATTGAAGCCTATGTTTGGAGTTCGAATGGTTCCGCTAAAACAGAATTTATCGAGTACCGGAGGTTACCGAACCCCCCAGAGGTAAATGGGCCATAGTGGGCCTTAGTGGAAAGGAGAAGGGCCAGCCCTAGGTGGTCACAGGCCCCCCTTCCCTAGTCCTACTAGGACTAGGAAAGGGGCCGCCCCTCTCTCTTTCCTCCCGAATCCTAGTCCAACTAGATTGGGAGGGAATCCTACTCCCTGAGGGAGTAGGACTCCCCGCGCTTCCCCTTGGCCGGCCGCCCCTCCCCTTGCTCCTTTATATACGGGGGGGGGCACCCTAGAACACATAAGTTTGATCTACGGATCGCCTTAGCCGCGCGCGTGCCCCTCCACCATATTCCACCTCGGTTATACCGTCACAAGCTTAGGCGGCCCCGCGCCGGTGAAACATCAAGATCGCTACCACGCCGTCAGGTCGACGGAACTCTCCTCGACACTCGGCTGGATCGGAGTACGAGGGACGCCATCGAGCTGTACGTGTCAAGAACTCGGGGCGCCGAGTAACGGCGCCGGATCGGGTCGGATCGCGAGGAGAACGACGACTACTTTCTCTACGCCAGATCGCTTCCGCCGGGTTCACGAGGGTACGAGACAACACTCTCCCTCTCTGCTATACATCACCATGATCTTGCGCGCGAGGAAATTTTTGAAATTACCACGCTCCCTAACAGCTTTGATGTACACACCCCTCGCCGGCTTTCTCGTAGAAGGCGGGTCAGCTCTCGAGCCCAAATACAAGCTGCTGCCGAAGGGTCGGCGGTCGCTGCAGCCAGAGCCAAGGCCCTCCCGTCGCCAAGACGGTCACTGCACCTCGCTGCCCTGCTCCAAGCTGCCTTATGCCTCTTCTCGCCAAATGATCACCATCACCAAAGTTGCTGGCCTGGCCCCTCCTCACCGGCGGGTCTCTGCCTCCGCCGGGTTCCTTAGGGGAGGATCTCAAGGCAGGAGAAGGGGGGAGAGCCAAGCAAATACCTGTAAGAAGAAAAAGAGAGATCAGCGAGATCCGGGAAAATCCCGACAAGGAGCTCACCCGCTGGCTCAGGAACGCTGGCTCCGCTGGGACTCGGCTGTCTTCACTTGCCGGGACCCTCCTGCTGTGGAGTCGGCCCTGTGGCGAGTAGAGGCCGACGACACCTCCTCCAAGATCGCCCCCGCTGCCCTCGTGGGCCTGCTCTTCCCTACATACAAAAAAGAGCCAACCATCAAGACGCTAAGGCAGAGGAAAAGCGACCGCGCACTCCCATGACGAAGGGAGAAGAGGGAGGCGAGATTATCATGCTCTTCCGCCTTTTTAAAGGGTGAGGTGGCTCAGCCGCCTGGCCAGCTAATCAGGGGCGAGGGGGCGAGGAGCGGGCCGACTCGCCATCTCTCGCCAGGACGGCTCGGTTTCCCACCTTTCGCCCCACGACTTTCACGCATGCGAGCCGCATGGCGAGAAAGCGAGCCGAGGCGACGGGTGAAGTGACCTCGCCTCGCCATGATCACGAGGGTGGATGCCTTAAAGATCGACGCGCCACCCATGCCTCCCACGACGCCGCAATCGACGCTGCGCCGCTATGGGGGAGCGCGTGGGCTGGAGCCCGCTGTTGTGCGACCTGTGCCACGCTGTGTCTGCAGACTGCTTTGGGCCTAGCCCAACAACGCCGGCACCGTAGGCGGCCCAGCCCGGGCTCTCCTGTGTACTAAAGTAGGGGGTACCTTAGTACCTCGAACTTGTGCACGGGCACAAGAAGACCTCACAAGCAGCTTGCTTGCCGGACGCCCGCAAGGCTCTCCACCACCCTTATTTACCGCCATTTAAGAACGAAGTACTAGCCAAGAACACGAAGGCCCCTAAGAAGAGGAGCTTGCCGAAGGCTAACCAGGCATCACCAGAAGACTTGCTGCGGGCGCCCAAGTGTCTCGGCAACGCCCAGCGGTCGGCAAGCTTGCTTAAGACTACAAGAGGCCCGCAAGGCAAAACACTTGCCGCGCAAGGCTGCCACCCAACTCCAAATAAGCACCCAAAGGACGCCATCACCAGCCATCCTAAGGGCACGCACGCAGGCACAAAATAAGCCATGCGGAGCGAGGTGCCAAACGGAGTGACAGAGGCGCCATCGTGGCAACCGGAGGCTCACTTAACGGTCACTACCTCCTCAGACTCAGTTGGGCGACCGGACGGGCATTTAATGCCCTTGTCCCCGCCGCCGAGTTAGGTAGGGGCACAGTAATCGCTGCACCAACCTGCGATTTTACCTTTCGCTCTCTTCCCACGCCGCCACCGTGGGTACCCCTTCGACTATAAAAGGAGGCCCATGCGCACGAGAAGGGTTCGTCCATTCGACACCCATAGCATCACCATACGCCGCCGAGCAAGATCAAATAACAAACACGGGCAAGCAGGGGTGTTATCTCCGGAGAGCCCCGGGCCGGGTAAAGATCGCCCGCCTCCTGGCCGGCCGACCTCGATCTCGCTCCGCACACGATCCCCGCCCTCGCTGAACTGTGAAGGGCCCCAAAGGCTCTATAGGTGCTCGAGGCCACAGAGACACGCCTGACACTACTTAATGAAGCATAAGTCTGAAACATTTGAAAAGTTCAAAGAATTTCAGAGTGAAGTTGAAAATCATCGTAACAAGAAAATAAAGTTTCTACGATCTGATCGTGGGAGAATATTTGAGTTACGAGTTTGGTTTACACTTAAAACAATGTGGAATAGTTTCACAACTCACGCCACCCTAACACCACAACAGAATGGTGTGTCCGAACGTCAGAATCGTGATTTCTTACTTGATATGGTGCGGTCTATGATGTCTCTACAGATTTACCGCTATCGCTTTGGGGTTATGCTCTAGAGACAGCCACATTCACGTTAAATAGGGCAACCACCAAACTGCTGAGACGACACCTTATGAACTATGGTTTGGCAAGAAACCAAAGTTGTCGCTTAAAATTTGGGGTTATGATGCTTTATGTGAAAAGCTCAATTCGATAAGCTCGAACCCAAATCGGAGAAATGTGTCTTCATAGGATACCCAAAGGAAATAGTTGGGTACACCTTCTATCACAGATCCGAAGGCAAGACATTCGCTGTTAAGAGTGGATCCTTTCTAGAGAAGGAGTTTCTCTCGAAAGAAGTGAGGGAGGAAAGTAGAACTTGATGAGGTAATCGTACTACCCCTTGTTGGAAAATAATACATCACAGAACCGGCTTCGTGACGCCAAAACCAACTAGTGAGGAAGTTGATGATAATGATCATAGAACTTCAGATCAAGTTAATACAGAACCACGTAGGTCGAACAGAGTAAGGTCCGCACCAGAGTGGTACGGTAATCCTATTCTGGAAGTCATGCTACTAGATCATGATGAACCTACGAACTATGAAGAAGCGATGGTGAGACCAGATTTCGCAAAATGGCTTAAAGCCATGAAATCTGAGATGGGATCCATGTATGAGAACAAAGTATGGACTTTGGTTGACTTGCCCGATGGTCGGCAAGCAATTGAGAATAAATGGATCTTCAAGAAGAAGACCGACGCCGATGATAATGTTATCGTTTCTTACAAAGCTCGACTTGTTACAAAATGTTTTCGATAAGTTCAAGGGGTTGACTACGATGAGACCTTCTCACCAGTAGTGATGCTTAAGTCCGTCTCAATCATGTTAGCAATTGCCGCATTTTATGATTATGAAATTTGGCAAATGGATGTAAAACCTGCATTCCCCGAATGGATTTGGAAGAAGAGTTGTATATGATGCAACCGTAAGGTTTTATCGATCCAAAGGAGCTAACAAAGTGTGCAAGCTCCAACGCTCCATTTATGGATCAAAAGCAAGCCTCTCGAGTTGGAATAAACGCTTTGATAGTGTGATCAAAGATTCGGTTTTATACGCACTTTTGGAGAAGCCTCAGATTTACAAGAAAGTGAGTGGGGAGCTCAGAGAATTTCTAATATTATATGTGGATGACATATTATTGATTGAAATGATATAGAATTTCTGGATAGCATAAAGGATACTTGAATAAAAGTTTTTCAATGAAAGACCTCGTGAAGTTGTTTACATATTGGGCATTAAGATCTATAGAGATAGATCAAGACGCTTAATTGACTTTCACAAAGCACATACCTTGACAAAGTTTTGAAGAAGTTCAAATGGATCAAGCAAAGAAAGGGTTCTTGCCTCAGATTGCAAGGTGTGAAGTTGAGTAAGACTCAAAGCCCCACCACCGCAGAAGATAGAGCGAAAATGAAAAGTGTTCCTATGCTTCAGCCATAGGCTCTATCATGTATGCAATGCTGTGTACCGACCTGATGTGTGCCTTTGCTATAAGTCTAGCAGGGAGGTACCAAAGTAATCCAGAGTGGATCATCGACAGCGTCAAGAACATCCTCAAATACCGAAAAGGACTAAGGATATGTTTCTCGATATGGAGGTGACAAAGAGCTCATCGTAATGGTTACATTGATGCAAGCTTTGACACCGATCCCGGACGATTCTAAATCACAAACCGGATACGGTTTACATTAAACGGTGGAGCTGCCTGGCCAGCAGTTCAAAGCAAAGCCGTGGCGGGATCTACATGTGAAGCGGAATATATAGCTGCTTCGAAGCAGCCAATGAAGGAGTCTGGATGAAGGAGTTCATATCTGATCTAGGTGTCATACCTAGTGCATCGGGTCCAATGAAAATCTTTTGTGACAATATCGAGCGATTGCATTAGCGGCGAATCCAGATTTCACATGAGAACCAAGCACATCAAGAGACGCCTCAATTCCATCCGGATCTAGTCCGTGGGAGACATAGAGATTTGTAAGATACATACGGATCTCAATGTTGCGCACTGCTGACTAAGCCTCTTCCACGAGCAAAACATGATCAACACCAAGACTCCATGGGTGTTAGAATCATTATCGTAATCTAGATTATCGACTCTAGTGCAAGTGGGAGACTAAAGGAAATATGCCCTAGAGGCAATAATAAAGTTATTATTTATTTCCTCATATCATGATAAATGTTTATTATTCATGCTAGAATTGTATTAACCGAAACATAATACATGTGTGAATATATAGACAAACAGAGTGTCACTAGTATGCCTTATTTGACTAGCTTGTTAATCAAAGATGGTTATGTTTCCTAACCATGAACAAGGAGTTGTTATTTGATTAACAAGGTCACATCATTAGTTGAATGATCTCGATTGACATGACCCATTCCGTTAGCTTAGCACACGATCGCTTAGTATGTTGCTATTGCTTCCTTCATGACTTATACATGTTCCAATGACTATGAGATTATGCAACTCCTGCTTACGGAGGAACACTTTGTGTGCTACCAAACGTCACAACGAATCGGGTGATTATAAAGGTGTTCAAGTGTGTCTCCGAAGGTACTTGTTGAGTTGGCGATTTCGAGATTAGGATTTGTCACTCAATGTCGGAGAGGTATCTCTCGCCCTCTCGGTAATGCACATCACTTAAGCCTTGTAAGCATTTCAACTAATGAGTTAGTTGTGAGATGATGTATTACGAACGAGTAAAGAGACTTGCCGTAACGAGATTGAACTAGGTATTGATACCGACGATTGAATCTCGGCAAGTAACATACCGATGACAAAGGAACAAGGTATGTTGTTAGTGCGGTTTGACCGATAAAGATCTTCAGAGAATATGTAGGAACCAATATGGGCATCCGTGTCCTGCTATTGGTTATTGACCGAGACATGTCTAGGTCATGTCTACATTGTTCTCGAACTGTAGGGTCCGCACGCTAAGGTTTCGGCGATGCTTATATTATGAGTTTATGTATTTTGATGTACCAAGGTTGTTTGGAGTCCCTTGATATGATCACGACATGACGAGGAGTCTCAAATGGTCGAGACATAAAGATTGATATATTGACTTAATATATTTGGACACCGAAAGGTTCCGGAGAAGTTTGGAGTCTGGAGGTTACCGAACCCCTGGAGGTATATGGGCCTTATTGGGCCCATGTAGGAGGAAGAGAGAAGGAGCAAGGAGGGGGCGCTTTCAAGCCCAATCCGATTGGGGAGGGGGCCCCCCCTTTCCTTTCTCCTTCCTCTTCCTATTACTACTACTAGTACTACTTCCTAATACTAGTACTCTTTCCTTCCCTCCAAATAAGATAAGGAAAGAGAGGGAAACCTACTTGAGTAGGTTTCTCCTCATGGCGCACCCCTAGGGCCGCCACCTCCTCCCTCCCTCCTTTATATACGGGGTAGGGGGCACCCTAGAACACACAAGTTGATCATTGATCGCCTTAGCCGTAAAAGTGCCCCTCCACGATATATTACACCTCGATCATATTGTAGCGTGCTTAGGCGGCCTCGCGACAGAGAACATCAAGATCGCCACCACACTCACAGGCCGACGGAACTCCCTCGAACCACTCACCGGATTGGAGATCGAGGGTGCTTCATCGAGCAGACGCTGTCAAGAACTCGGAGGTGCCGAGTAATGGTGCTTGGATCGTTGGACCGAGGACGACGACTACTTCCTCTACGCTGTGTCAACGCTCCGCTTCAGTCCACGAGGCACGAGACAACACTCTCCCTCTCTGCTATGCATCACCATGATCTTGCGTAGCGAGGAAATTTTTGAAATTACTACGCCCCCAACACATATTGTAGTACCTCGTAACTCCATGCATACTTCTCCGTTTTGTGCATGTAATATGTCAAAATGTTTGTTGTGAGATGCTCTACATTTTGTTCCATTGTACCATGTTCATTTGAGTTCATCTTGATGCCTGAATCGTCGTTGCAAGAGTGCTATATAATGTTATCTGCTGTCTGTTATCAGAACATGCTCAATTGTCATTTTTGCCATGTTTGATGTGTGCATCTTATGAGCTTGAGCCCTACATGTGTTTTGAACTATGTCATGCCATCTTCACAGTGGTGCCATCCATGTATTTTTGTGATTCTTGTACTGAGTGCATCGAGCTTGTTAAGTAGGGTACTTGTTGTTGCTGTTTTGCTAGACTGATTCTTAATTATAATATGATGCTATGTAAACCTCGCTACTACAAGTCATTCTATGCATAACTGAGATGTTCACTAAGGATGATTTGTTATACATGTCTTTCTATCCATTCATGCCCCTGGTTGCATTTATAGCCTAATGTATTTTGTTGTAATCTTGCTCTCAAAGTTGCTAAATAATGTTGTCACAGCCCGTTAACATGAAGTTCAATGTCCATGGTTGTTGCTAGTGATACATGCACCCTATGAACTTGTTCTTGCCATGCTTAGCTTCTAAAACATGTATTCTATTGTTGGTTGCCTTGACATGCCATGTATTGCTCTGTGGTGAGTGGTTCAAGCTCACCAACATGCCTACTTATTGTTGTTCCCGCCATGTATGAATCATTATATAACTTGCCATGTTTACATGGGTGCCATCATATTTTATGTGCCCTTTTGGCTCATGATCAGTAAGAGACTTTTGTTATATGCAATTAGTAGATTCATGCCATGCCTTTGTTTTCCATGATAAGTTCCTGTAGCATGTTGTTTGATAGCTCTAAACATTGCAACCTGATGTTATTTCTGCTAAGCCTGAAACTGTTATTATTTGCAATCTTGCCATGTCCTTTTGAGCATGATCTAGTGATTTCTGGAGATAGCTCAGTGTTCATCTTTTGACTTTCTTTACCTGTACATCACGTCCATGCCTTTTGTTATCTTGTTGGGGTGCTGTAGCATGTTGTTTTGATGCTTGCAATATGCCTAGTTGCTGTTTTGCACAGCTTGTCCTTTAAACTTGTATAGTGTATGTGTTGAACCGCTGTTCGCTTTATATGGTGCTCTATATGAAACTTGCTTAGAATTGCATGTAGTTTCATATTATCATGTTGCATCCTTATTTTGAGGTGTTTGCTTGATGTTGGTATGCATTTTGCATCAATGCCATGTTTAACTTGTTTTGCTCATATCTTCTAGGCCGAGTCTCAATTAAACGAACTTTATATGTAACTTGACTAGAATCTCGTGTAGATCATCTTGATGCATCTTAACTTGCTGTGTAACAACTTGAACATAAGGTTTATTCAGATCTGGACCAATTTCGAGAATTGCATATGAGGACTTAACGGAATTGTTATATGTTGTTCCCGGCCTCATTTAAACTTGCTTTGATGTGTTGTTCTTGTTTGCATCATCTCTTGCCATGAGTAGCTCCATCTAGCTTTGTCATGCATCATGCTTGTTTGTGCATCATGTCTTGTTCATGTGTGGTGTGTTTACTATGTTGTGTGCTTCTTCTCGATAGTTCCTGCCTGCTATGATCGTGAGGATTCGCTCGCTCACGCTTAGGTTCGCCATCGTGGCTTCATCTTCTTCATGGACTCGCTCTTCTTCCTTGGGATTTTAGGCAAGATGACCGCTACTCGATCTCACTACTATCATTGCTATGCTAGTTGCTTCGTTTCTATCGCTTATACGCTCCTATAAATTGTTCTTCAAGCCTCCCAAATTGCCATGAACTCTAACCTTGACACCCTTCCTAGCAAACCGTTGCTATTATGTTACCGCTTTGCTCAAATTCTCTTATAGCATTGTTAGTTGCGTGAAGTTGAAGATTGCTCCATGGTGGATAGGGTTATGTTGGGATATCACAATATCTCTTATATTATTAATGCATCTATATATTTGGTAAAGGGTGGAAGGCCTGGCCTTATGCCTTGTGTTTTGTTCCACTTTGCCACCCTAGTTTCCTGGCCATACCGATGTTATGTTCCCGGATTTTATGCTCCTTACGGGTCGGGTGATTTATGGGACCCCTTGACAGTTTGCTTTGAATAAACTCCTCCAAAGAAGGCCCAACCTTGGTTTTACCATTTGCCTCACCTAGCCCTTTTTTTTCCCTTGGGAGTCAAGGCCTCGAGGGTCATCTTATTTTACCCCGGCCAAGGTCGCCGTGGAGTGTTGGTCCAACTCGCCACCGCCACGGTGGCTACCAGGGCAATCTGATCGCCTACCGAAGTTTGGACAATCCGGTGTGCCCGAGAACGAGATATGTGCAGCTCTATCGATTTGTTGTCGGCACATTCGGGCGGCTTTGCTGGTCTTGTTTTACTATTGTCGAAATGTCTTGTAAACCGATTCCAAGACTGATCGGTCTTCCGGGAGAAGGTATATCCTTCGCTGATCGCGAGAGCTTATCATGGCTAAGATGGGACACCCGCAGGTTTAAACTTTCGAGAGCCGTGCTCCGCCGGTTATGTGGCGATGGGTGTGGGGACCCGACTCATAAGTCGATCATCGAATGCACGTAGTACAGTGATCCCGTAGATCAATGCTCATCGAACACACGTAAGCTGAATAACAAGAGTCTTACATCCATACATACCGCCTTACACAAATTATGACCATTATGGTCTAGTCTTACATTGATAAAGCCTTAAGGGCTGAACATCAAATGAAACACAAGCAGCGGAAATCTTCCGATAAGTAGAACCCATGCCATCTGCCTTAACCCTACAGCATTCTCGACCGAAACGCCCTAGTTCGCATCTTCGCTCCAAAGAACTCTTCTTCTAACTCCGGTTCTTCCATGCCTGCTCAATTAAATAACCAAGGGCAAGCCAATGAGTACTTTGAATGTACTGCAAGCAACCCATGATTTGGTTCAGGATACAATAATGCATGGTATAGGTAAATTTTTATGAAAGCTAGTTTTGAGTGCAAAGACATGTTCAACAACTTATAAGACATGCAACCAAAGAACTATGAGGACATGGCAGATATCAACATAAATAGAGGGCACCAACCCATCTCAATCATGTCAAGTCCTTTGACTTGACCCAAGTAGTTTTATCAACACACACACACGGTTGTAAACATGTGGACGAGCCCAAGAGCGTTACCTAACTGCCTTGACCGTGGACACGGCTATTCAATAGTTTTACACTCGCAGAGGTCACACGCAATCCACAAGATCCGGGAACTTCCGTGTCATCCACGACCATTGGTACCTCAAGTACCCGGTAAGCACCGATCACTACCTTTCCCTAGACGACACTAACAAGGAGTCCACTCTGTCTGTCAGATCCTCATGATGGACATCATACGAGACTCACTCGAGATCGAATATCCGAGAGGGGACACAACGGTGTATCCGTGCCCTGTGAAAACAGTCATGGCCACCTACTTGGCACGCACTTCGCCCCGAGAGAGCACATCAACAACTCTCCCGCCACTAGTAATGCGGCTCCAAGCTAGTATCGGTCTAGGTAATCAATAATGCCCTTTCCCATATAAGGGTAGAGTATCGCATGTAAGGTTGGAATAACAATCGCAACTTAAACCAATCCGCTTTTGAAAATAACACACACACTTGCCTCGGCACACCACTTTGTCATCAAGTGGTTACCCATCTCAACATCTCCCCGGCATAAGTGGCACCCGACGGGTTTTCAAAAGTCTTTTGAAAATACTTTGCCTCCATCACATGCATATTCCCGCCTTTTTATGTAGCAACTACTTTAGCATCCTATCTACTCCCACCCACACAACCTCATAAGAAGGTAGGGTCATGCACAATGCAAGTATCATGAGGAAGTAACGAAGGCAATCCACCAAAGTGGTTACCCTCTCAACATGGTTCCAAACAACTCTAATAGAGTGCTATATGATGTGCATAAAAGGTTTCATAGACATGGTCAAAGGGCTGCTTGCTCGCTCAACAAAGTCTTCTCGGTCTTCAAAGTCTTCGTCCAACTCGCTTTCACAAGAACGCAATCTATCGTCGCAAAATAATAACGAAAATAAGGCAATAGTGAAACAGAAAAACCAAAGTGCTCGTAAAAATGTCAACTCATTTTTGTAAAATACTAGGCTGAAAACTAAGAAGGAGGGATCCTTAGTTTTGGATTTGGAGTTATACAAGAGGGGATATGAATTTCAAACAGATTAAACCGCTCAAATTTGAATTTAAATTTGAACAGTACATAAAAGTTGGTTGGATTTGAATGAAAGTTGCACCATTAAATAGGTTGCAATATTCTAGAATTTAGCAATTGGAATCGTTGCATTTGGATTATTATTTAACTCGTGGAATTTTTGGAATAATATCGTAAAAGAAAAAGGAAAAGGGCCGTCACATCGGGCCGTAATAGCCAAGCAGGCAAAGAAGGCCCACCAACAGGCGGCTCCAACACAATGGTGCACGCTACTGTGTTCAGTTCAACCTCGACGGGCGGGGCCCAGCGCCGGCCATGAGGGCTCGACAGACGGCCCCACGGCCATCGCTGCCAACCCTGGGTCGAGGGGCGGCGAAGCTCACCGGGCGACGCTGGGCACGGCGAGGTGAGCTGATGGCACCGCTGGACTCTCGTCGTGGTCGCTGCTCGGTGGTGCCGAGTTGGTCGCCGGAGTGCGTGGGGTTCGCCGGGCGACGAGGTTCGCGACAGAGGAGCTTCGTGTCGACGGGCTCCGGTCGCTTCCGCTGCAAATGAGAGGGAAACGGAGGTGAAATGATCAGGAGGTGAGGAGGTCCAGACGAGAGAGAGAAGGGGCGGAGGGAGCCTGCATTCTCGAGATCGACGGCGCACTGAGGCGGCGGAGCTCCGCCGATCCCGAGCATGCAGAGATTCCCGGGTGATTGGGTGGTGCGGGCGTGTTCGGGGTGTGACAAGGGCGAATGCCATCGAGCGCCCGGGGTGGGCTTATAGCCGCACAAAGGACCACTGTGGACCTGTGGCGCCGGCGAGCACGTTGCCGTCGCCACGGGTCATGGGGGCCTGCTTGGTTGTGTCTGGGGTGTTCGTGGGGGTCGACTACGCCCAAGGGAAGAAGAGAGAGAGGGAGCAGGGGGGGCCGAGGTACAACAGGCAGAGCACGCCACCGGTGCGCCAGGGCGGCTTGTTCGCTAGCCGCGAGGCGGGAGGAGGAGAGAGGAGGGGCCGATCACAGAAGCGTGTCATGGGACGCCGAGGCGCATCGGCAGGCGCGCGGGGAAGGCCCGAGATGGCCGGAAGCGGCTGGAAGGGGGCGGCTACAGTGCGGGGGCGCACTGTAGCGCGCTCCAGAGCGTGCAAATGGCTGCCATGGCATTGTTTAAAGGGCAGGGGCGTGTCCACTAGTGTCTAGCAGGTCTAGGAGGGAGTAAAGAAGTGGGGTGGTGCATTGGATGCCATGGATGGCCATTGGAGTGAGGAGGGAGGTGAGGAAGAGGGAGAAGTGGGCTGTCCAGAGAGAGATAGAGGGGTTTTACCCATCCAATAAGTGAGCTATGGACTTGCCATTGTTACTAGAGGTGAAAGGGGTCTAGGAGGAGCTGTGGTAAAAATTTGAGCTCACCAAGAATAGTGGAAGGGGTCAAAACAGTGGTTTTTGCAAAATGTTAGAAGGTGTTTGATGCTTGTTTGGTTGAGCAAATGAACTCCAAATGCCATGAGACTCCACAGGTGAAATGACTCATATAAATAAGGTCTTCCACCAATTTGAGATTATTTGGGCAAAGTTGCCAATGCAACTTTTGTAAACCCTAGAAATGAGCAGAAATAGACTTGAGTAGATCTAGTTGAGAAAATCACTTCTCCTTGATGCACCACTTGGTTTAGTGGCCTCATTTGGTCATGTGAACATGCTCACAAAAGTTGGGGTCAAGGGGAGAAAGTTGGTAGTACAAAGTTGCTCAAACTTGATTCTGGTCAGAGAGGGTTTTGGGGCCTTTTGGTGAACCAAAATGACTTTGATTGACATGAGGCTTTGCAAGATTATCACAATATGCATTTGTGGCTTGCTGGATTTTTCTTGGATTTATATGAAAATATTTCCTGTAGAAATATTTCAAATCCTTGAAATAGGCAGGAATGGTTTTGGGAGGTTTTGTCCAATATTTTGATCATAACCATATGTTGAAACTCTTATATATGGAAAATATATGTCCACCGAGTTTCCTGATTTTTGTCAAATATTTTTGGTGTCAAACCGCGGATCTCGTAGGGGGTCCCGAACTGCATCTAGGCGGATGGTAACAGGAGACAAGGGACACGATGTTTTACCTGTGTTCGCCCTCTCGTGGAGGTAAAACCCTACTCCTGCTTGATTGATATTGATGGTATGGGTAATACAAGAGTGGATCTACCACGAGATCAAGGAGGCTAAACCCTAGAAGCCAGCCTATGGTATGATTGTTGTAATGGTTGTTCGTCCTACGGACTAAAACCCTCCAGCTTTATATAGACACCGGAGAGGGCTAGGGTTACACAGTAGTCGGTTACAATGGTAGGAGATCTACATATCCAGACGCCAAGCTTGCCTTCCATGCCAAGGAAAGTCCCATCCGGACACGGACGAAGTCTTCAATCTTGTATCTTCATAGTCTTGGAGTCCGCCGATGATGATAGTCCGCTATCCGACACCCCTAGTCCAGACTCCTCAAGAGTCTCTCGAACCAAGCTTCAATGACGATGAGTCCGGGCGCGAAATTGTTCGCGCATTGTAAGGCGGGTTCTCCTCCTAATAATGCATAGAAGATTACGAACACCGTGATAGTGTCCGCTCGCAAAATAAATTCCACATTCCACCATAGAGAGAATAATACATACACAAGTTCAATCTGCTGACGTATTTTGTGGCATGATGTCACACCACCACCAAGCTTTTACTTGAATTGTTTTTTATTATACCACCTCAGCGCTTAGCGGCGGTTTCTTGGCACGCCTTGTCGGCAGTAGATCGTGTTCCCTTATTCCGGGATTCCCATCAATACGGACGTAGTAACCCAACCGCGCCATTGATGGTGGCGCTTGGGAGATAAGCGAGTTTTACCAGCCTGGGGACGATAGTTTTCGCCCTCCCATATATAAGGATAAGGATCCACCTTTTTACCCACGCCTTCTTCCTCCTTTGCTTATCCATCTCCGCAAGACTCGAGCTCCAATACCAAGTCCGCACATCTCGCCTCAACCTTCTCCACCATGTCCGGAGGGGAGGCAAGGGATGGCCTCCTCCGCTACGGAGGGGTACATCGAGAGGCTACGCAGCCGGATACCTGTCCAAATGACATCGCAGACCGCCGCCGACGAGGGGCAGCCATCCCCACCCCTGTGCTTCATGAGAGGGTCGATTCTTCCCACTTCCTCCGCTGGATGGGCTTCCCACTTCATCCCTTCGTCCGGGGCTCATGTACTACTACGGCCTGACTTCCACGATCCGGTGACAAACTTCATCCTCAACATCTCGGCGCTATCGTCAGGTGCGAGGCCTTCCTTCGATCCAGCCCCACTTCAGCCAGGCTAAAAACCTTCAATGTCAAGTCAAGGTGGTGAAGGGCGCCTGCGGAGTGCGGAGGCGCCATGGTGGGAAAATGCCCAACGCCATCCGCTCGAGGGTGCCTTCGTGGAGTCCGTAAAAGGTGGCAATCGGGTGGTTCTACATCACCGAGCCAAGATGACCCTAAATGGGCAGCGCCCCGAAGTTCAGATTCTGTATCCCCATGCAGCTCACCTCCCAAAAAGAGTAGGGCTTGCTATGGGGAAGTTCGAGGAGCCGACAGACTCCACCCCGCTCTGCACTCGTGAAACAAGAAGCTTAAGCTTGTCAACGTGATCCAGTCATGCTCGCTCGCGGATTCTCCCCGCCAACAACGGGCCTTCGTTGTGGGAGTTTGATCCGCACAAAGACCGACCCTCGAAAGGGCTCTTCAATACGACGCACGGTTGCCCGGAGGGTGTTGTTCAAGGGCGGAGAAGCCTCGCGGCCCAAGAATCAAGATCGCGGATTCAGCACCAAGCGCCCGCCGGCGAGGTAAGCTTTGTTATCCTTTATGGGACACTTATTTTTCATAGTTTGACTCTATGTGGGATCTAAAACTCCCAATGCCTTTAACAGATCGGCAGAGGACGCCCCGACAGTCGATCGTCCGCCCTTCTCGAAGACCCAACAGACACCCGCTTGACGGGCTGCTGGTTCCGCCCTTTACGTGGTGCCGAGAAGAAGGCCAAGAAGAAGGCCACGGAACCCAAGGAGTTCCCGCACCATGTGGTATCGGACTCATCGTCCGATGGCTCCGAGGCGAATCCTCCTCAAGACGAGGAGGAGAAAGAGGACTCTCCCAGAGGGGAGAGCGAAGAGGAAGGCTTCCTAACGGGGAGGCCAAGGGTCCAAGAGGGAAGGACCTTCCTCCGACAGCTCCGCCAACGCCGACGACGGGCGACGAGGGTGGCCTCAAGGGCCAAGCCCCGCAAGATCGTAAGTATCCGGATTCCTAATGATTTATAATTTCTTTTTCGCCACACGTGTCCTTCTAATGCCGCATACAACCTGTAGTCCGCCGAGGATGATTTCGCTTCTTCGAAGGGTCCTGGGCTCCGCCGGATGTGGATTCCATTCCACCGCCCACCCTCGTGATGCCGAGGACGCCGAGGTGGGATCCCAGAGGGACCCGCCGAGGGGGAGGCCCGAGGTGCCACAGGCAACCTCCCGGACTTCAGGCCGACTCGCACCGAACCCGCAGTGGTTCCGAGTCCGCAGCGCCCTTTGTAAGAAGGGCAAGACCGTGACACCGCAGCCTCTCGGCCCAACCGGAGGCGCCGGACAACTTGTTGGAGGCGCCAATGGCGCTCCATCGAGGAAGAACACCGCACTATCATGAGTGCGGTGATTCAAGGTTCACCGCCAAGAGCGGGCTGACTGAAGCCTCGCAGCAGCCTTCTAACAAAGCTTTGAGGTAAGAAGTTTTAAAATATGTAATGTAATACCGCATAGACAGATCCCTCGATGCTTGGTTTGGTGTTCGAAAGAAAAGCCGGACCGAGGATCTAAAAAGATATACGCAGGAGTTCTAAAATTATGTCAATATGTGATTGCAGTGCGCGCCGACTCTCTACGAAGATGATCAAGGAGGTCGGTGCTTTGAAGCAGACTCGAGCGTCCGAGAACGAGCTCGGCCTTGCCAAGAAGCAGCTTGAGGACAAAGAAGGTGAGTAACACCATATTAAATTTGTACCTTACGTAAAAGGATTTTGGTTGCAATAGAAATAACAAGGATAACGTGGCACCGCAGGGCCACGAACGAGGTGGCGACTCGAAGGAGAGGCCGTGTCCGCGTCGAACATGATGCGGCCGCTGAACGAGCGAGCGAGAGAAGCAGGAGGCGCGGTGGCGGAGGTGCGGCAAGAGCCTGTGCCTCATGGAAAAGCATGAGAGTTTGGAGCGACTCAAGACTCGAGAGTCCGAGCTTGCCTCGCTCTTGAGAGTGCCAAAGCCGCTAAGGCCGAGGCCCATAAGGCCCTCCAGAGATTGAGGCGGTGAAGAAAATAGCGGCGGCAAGGCATTTTTCATGCAAAGCAAGCATGTGAATGTGAATTACCCGTTACTTACCCGAATTTGGAGCTCTCCAGAGCTGCTTGCAGATCTGCCTCGCAGCAGGTCCGATGCCACCAGATTCTACCGGGCCGAGGAGGGAGCTCAATGGAAAAGGTCTTCGGTCTCAAGATGCCGAGGCCGACATCCGGCAGTTTTTTAGCGACCAAATTAAGCAGCCGGGTCGAGCTCCACAAGGTAGCCGAAAGCAGCCATGAAGGGCCTCATAGTCCGGCCAGGCTCAAGAGGCCATGCCTGGAGCTACTTCGCCTGCGCGGCGGCCGGTGGATGCGTCCTTGGGTGGAAGTCATCAAGCGCCTCGCCAGATTGAAGGTGCCTGTTGGCCCTTGCCCGCAAAAGGTGCACTGGGCAGGCTAGATGCCGAGAGGCTTCGACAGACGCACACCGCGGGCAAGGAGTATCGACACCAAATGTATTATAAGAGTGTCTCAAGGGTGCCCGCAAGATTGCGGATGAGTACCCCAAAGATGTAATATTTGAATAGACTCGCAATGTGTTATCCTGCGCGCTGAAAACTTTATTCATATGCGCTTAAACAACGCTTATTAATTTAAAATATTACCTTCAGGCGGCCGCTTATCAAATCGAGAGATGGCAAGTCGTCGGCTTCAGCCCCCATGCCACGAAAGTGTCAGTGTTCGGGACAAACTTGAGCGCTCTTGTTCCCATTTTTGGGTCCATCTAGGAGGCGCCAACACAACGTAATAAGGCAACCGGACTTATAATGCTTGAACACTCTCACTTAGCCATAGAATTCTATAATTTTAAATTTCGTGAAGCCCTAGTGTTCGAAGACCGAGTTCGGGCGCTTATCCACGCCTGGGCCGGACGGCCGGTTCCTCGCTCTAAGCGCATAAGTCTTTAGGGACTCAAAAGACCTCTCTAACAAATGACCAGCTCTCGCCTTATCATGACGGTCGGCTTTTAGCTTTCCACCGAGGCGCCGCCAGCTCAACCGGGGCACAATCGCAGTGGTTCTCCCAAGGCTACCTTAGCCGATTGAACGGAACGAAGGTACCAAAACATGGGAGCCGGTAAACCCAACTATTGACCCAAGACATGATTCGAGCCGATGCATATAGTGCTATAAGTTCGGGTGCCGACTTGTGAAAGTGTTCGGACTTATCACACCATAATGCGAGGAACATAAGCCCTCGGTATTCGGCCGCACTAAAGTGTACGGATGCAAGATGTCATAAATGAACATATATGTAAAAAAAAGGAATGCAATTATAAGCTTAAAAGTGATGCATTGTTTATTCAAGGAATTCGCCATGAGTGCGTAATGATACAAATAGTGCGGTAAGCAAGGGTTGGACTATTAGAAATGTCTCCCTCCAGGGGTAGGCTGCGGAATGGTGTATTAAACAGATTTAATGCTCATAATGGAGGCCACCTGAGTATTCGTCGTAGCCTTTGTCCTTCCCTGGCTGTTGCATCGTGAGTTTGGCAGATTCACCGCCGGACAGGGTCTCTGGTGAACGGAGTCCTGTGGAAAAAAAAGAGCGACACACTTGGGAGCCCCTGGTGTGGTTGAGCCGCACTCTGGGCCTGTCGTGGTTGTGCCCCTCCCCCTATGCCCATGGTATCTCCAGAGCATAATGATGTACGCTGAAGGGCTAGTCTTGCAATCATGCAAGGGTCGGGTTAGCCGATTGCTACGCTGCGTTCTAACGTGCTGTGGTCTTGATGTATGTTACTCCGGCGCTGCTGGCTATGTCCGATCGCTTAACGGCCGGACTCAAAATTGCCTTAAGAGGCTGCTCAGATTTCCGCCGCAAGAGCCGCTGGTGTTCTCCGCTCGAGGAGCGCTCAAAGTTTTCGCTGACCGTGATGACTCCACGAGGGCCTCGCATCTTGAGCTTAAGGTATGCATAGTGCGGCACCGGTTGAACTTTGCAAACGCGTTCGTCCGAAAGCAGAGCATGATAGCCATCATGAACGGGACTATGTCAAGATTAACTCTCGCTCGAAATTATCCGGGATCCGAAGACCACTTCCAGCAGTTACCGAGCCTGCATAATTGGCCTCAACACTGGTATGACGCCTTTGAAGGTCGCCTTTGTAGGTTTAATCTTGAGGGTCTATGCCCATCTTGGCGATTGTATCCCGACAAAGCAAGTTCAGTTGCCGCCGGCCCATCGACTCTAGTGAGGTGAAATCCATCGACGATTGGGTCTAAAACCAATGCGCGAATCCGCCATGGTGGATATCGGTAGGGTGGTCCATTCGATCGAAAGTGATCGGGCAAGAGGACCATGGATTGAACTTCGGGCGATCGCTCCATCGCATATACGCCCTTGCGCACGCTCGCCCTCTGGGTATGTGGGTTATGATATCATGTTTACCGTCTGCACTTGTGGGGAAACCCTTCGTCTCTCTCATCGCTCGGGCGGCCGGTTCCACTCGCCATCGCTATACAGCCCTTGTCATTGTTTTCGCAATTAACTTGCTCGCTGCTTGAATACCCAACAATCTCTCGCTGGTGTGATTAGTTGGCTTTTCGGGTGCCATGGATCGGCAAGAGCGGTCGAGTATTCGGTCCAAATTGACGGACCAAGTAGTTCGCTTAAATGGCTTTTTCCATCGACCGGTTTAGAGCTCTAACCGCGATGACCGTCAGATCCTCGCGTTATCGCCATTAACGCTGCATTTGTTTTTGTTATGACGCGATCCGCCATTGCGTCCTTGTTGTCCGGACCGCCGTAATTTTTGCCGATGTTGTTACCGCAAGCTAGCTAGCTGTCCTCTCCCGCATGTAAGCGGTCATGAGTGATGTGAGGGCTGCCATGGATTTCGCTTTTCCTATCCTAGGTGCCGGGCCAGCCACTCGTCATGATGTTATGTTTGAAGGCTGCGAGGGCCTCGTGATCCCGGACAATGACGATTTGGTTTTTCTTGTTAAGAACCGTGTCTGTAATCGTTCCGCCGATTCGTCTGCTATCAATTATGTGGCTTAGGTCATCGGCGCCCGTGGTCGCACATATGTGCCCGGAAGTTGTCGAGGAATGCGGTTTGTGTCCTCCCAAGACCCAATTGACTCACCGCAAGCTGTTAAGCCAATGTCGAGCTGGTCCTTTAAGCTTGAGTGGGAGATACTTGATGGCGTGAGATCGCCACCGCGGGCCATATGGATGTGAAGAAGATAACCTTTGATCCAAACCGCTGGGCCTGTTGTGCCATCGAGGACTCAATGTTCACGGGTTTAAACCTTCGGGATTTGATGATCCATTACTTCATCCGTGAAGCATAGGGGTGTGCGCGCCTATATCAAGTAATATCACGACGTAGCTCAAGAGAGCTTTGTTCGCCAGGTTCGCCCGGCCGAGTTGTTGTATCCGGCGTGACGGTAGTCATCGTGGATCGTGGGGCGCCCACGTGATCCTTAGATAGATCGTGATTGTTTTGCCTTGTCCTCCAATATATCCCGCAAGTCCAAAGACATTCTGCGGGCTTCGCGACTTTTCAAGCGGTGCCGGGTACGCTTCGCAGAGGGCCCAGATGCCTCTCTCGTCATGCCATGAGGTGGTCGGTCCGCCAGACAGCGCCGGTGATGAAGGTTTATATGCCTCCTCCTCTAATCGGGGAGCAACTTGCATTTTGGGTAGCTTTTGAGGGGCGCTCGAAGTTCATACTTCGCCGCGAGGACCTTGGTCCATCCGCTGCCAACCAGGTCTTGATCACCTCGAAGTCGTTGCTGCTTTTTCTTTAGGCTGTTCGCCGTGGCTATTAGCCTCGCTTAAAACGCCTTGTTCGACGGGATCTCGGCACGACGAATTGCTGTCGCTGAGGCTTGCCTCGCCTCCGGAGGGAGGCATGTAATTGTCATCCTCTATCTCCTCGCTCGCGCGCTTCTTGAGGGCTGGCTTCTCGCCCCTCCTATGCTGAATCTTGCCGGAGGGGTTGTCTTCGCACTCTCCTCGGTGTTATTATCTCCGTGTCGGAATCTCCATTCTGCTGTGGCGGATTTAGAGCGGCGCCACGACATCGGGCGCTTGGGCTGTTTCTTAGAGGAATCTGCCTCCGCTTCTTTTGCCGCCCCCATCCTTTGGGATGTCCACCATGTATATGTCGATGACGAGGTGGTCTTCCCGCGCCCCGTAGGCGCTGGTTCTGATCGCCTCCGCATCGCCGCCCATACCGCCGATGTCTTCGGAGTTGTAGTCTAGCATGTCGGCTAGATCGCCGACAAAGTGGCTACAAGGTGGGTGGTGCGGGCTTTGAATTTCTTCATTGTCCGTGATCCTAACCATCCCGACCGCAGTCCGCCAGTGGCTCTCCCGATAACGAGAGATACTTTAGCTAATTCAGATGTCGCCAAAGGGTGAGTGCCGAAGATGTCCGCAGCGGTGAACTCCATGATCGGCGCCTCAATCGGATTCGATTAAGGGGGCGCAGGAGGTGTTGGAAATATGCCCTAGAGGCAATAATAAAAGTATTATTATATTTCCATGTTCATGATAATTGTCTTTATTCATGCTATAATCAGTATTATCCGGAAATCGTAATACACGTGTGAATACATAGACCACAATATGTCCCTAGTGAGCCTCTAGTTGACTAGCTCACAGATCAACAGATAGTCATGGTTTCCTCGCTATGGACATTGGATGTCGTTGATAACGGATCACATCATTAGGAGAATGATGTGATGGACAAGACCCAATACTAAGCATAGCACAAAGATCGTAGTTCGTTGCTAGAGCTTTTCTAATGTCAAGTATCTCTTCCTTAGACCATGAGATCGTAACTCCCGGATACCGTAGGAGTGCTTTGGTGTATCAAACGTCACAACGTAATCGGGTGACTATAAAGGTGCACTATGTATCTCCGAAAGTGTCTCGCGGTTGACACGGATCGAGATCGATTTGTCACTCCGCAAACGGAGAGGTATCTCTCGCCCACTCGGTAGTACATCATCATAATGTGCACAATGTGACCAAGGGGTTGATCACGGATGATGTGTTATGAACGAGTAAAGAGACTTGCCGTAACGAGATTGAACAAGGTATCGTATACCGACGATCGAATCTCGCAAGTAAAATACCGCTAGACAAAGGGAATTGTATACGGATCGATCGAGTCCTTGACATCGTGGTTCATCCGATGAGATCATCGTGGAACATGTGGAGCCAACATGGGTATCCAGATCCCGCTGTTGGTTATTGACCGAGAACGCCCTGGCCATGTCTACATGTCTCCCAACCCGTAGGGTCTACACACTTAAGGTCTGGCGACGCTAGGGTTATAAAGGAAGCTTGTATGTGGTTACCGAATGTTGTTCGAGTCCCTGATGAGATCCCTGACATCACGAGGAGTTCCGGAATGGTCCGGAGGTAAAGATTTATATATGGAAGTCCTGCTTGGTCACCGGAAAAGTTTCGGTTTTATTTGAACGCACGGACCACCGGAGGGTCCCGGGTCCACCAAGTGGGGCCACCTACCCCAGAGGGCTGCATGGGCCATGTGTGGAGGAACCAGCCCCTGTGGGCTGGTGCGCCCCACAAGGCCCAAGGCGCAGGGAGGGAGGAGGGGCAAACCCTAGGGCGATGGGCCCCAAGGCCCATGCTCCCAAGGCCTCTCTCCCTCCCCCGCCACCACCCCGATGCCATCTCGAGGCTGGCCGCACCCCTTGGGGTGGAAACCCAAAGGGGCACAGCCCCTCTCCCCTATAAATAGTGAGGCATAGGGCTGCCCATGAGATGCACACAATACACGGATTCGATCTCGCCTTTGGTTGCAGCCCTCCTCTCTCCCAAGTACTCCTCCTCTCCCGTGGTGCTTAGCGAAGGCCTCGCTAGATTGCCACACTCATCCACCACCACCACGCTGTTGTGCTGCTGCTGGATGGAGTCTTCTCAACCTCTCCTCTCTCCTTGCTGGATCAAGGCGGGAGACGCCACCGGCTGTACGTGTGTTGAACGCGAGGTGCCGTATGCTCGCACTTGATCATCGGTGATTTGAATCACGACGAGTACGACTCCATCAACCCTGCTCACTTGAACGCTCCGCTTAGCGATCTACAAGGGTATGTAGATGCACTCTCCTTCCCTCGCTGCTGGTTTCTCCATAGATAGATCTTGGTGACACGAGGAAAATTTTGAATTTCGCCACGCTCCCCAACAAAGGGCATCATGAGCCGGTTTATTGCGAGATTCTTTGCACGAGTAGAACACAAAGTAGTTGTGGGCGTTGATGTTGTTCAATATGCTTACCGTTACTAGTCCAATCTTGTTTCGACGGTATTGTGGATGAAGCGCCCGACCGACCTTACACGCATTTTACGTGAGACAAGTTCCACTGATTGACATGCACTTCGTGCATAAGGTGGCTAGCGGTGCCGCCTCCCACTTTAGTCGGAACGGATTCGATGAAAAGGGTCCTTATGAAGGGTAAATAGCAATTGACATATCACGCTGTGGTTTTATGAGGTAAGAAACGTTTGCTAGAAACCCATAGCAGCCACGAAAACATGCAAACAACAACTAGAGGACGCCTAACTTGTTTTTGCAGGTATGCTATGTGATGTGATATGGCCAAGAAGAATGTGATGAATGATATGTGATGTATGAGATTGATCATGTTCTTGTAATAGGAATCACGACTTGCATGTCGATGAGTATGACAACCGCAGGAGCCATAGGAGTTGTCTTGATTTATTGTATGACCTGCGTGTCATTGAACAACGCCATGTAATTACTTTACTTTATTGCTAACCGTAGCCATAGTAGTAGAAGTAATAGTTGGCAGACAACTTCATGAAGACACGATGATGGAGATCATGATGATGGAGATCATGGTGTCGCGCCGTGACGATGATGATCATGGAGCCTCAAGATGGAGATCAAAGGAGCAAAATGATATTGGCCATATCATGTCACTATTTGATTGCATGTGATGTTTATCATGTTTATGCATCTTGTTTACTTAGGACGACGGTAGTAAATAAGATGATCCTTACAAAATTTCAAGAAGTGTTCTCCCTCAATCGCGCACCGCTGCTACAGTTCGTCGCTTCTAAGCACCACGTGATGATCGGGTGTGATGGATTCTTACGCTCACATACAACGGTGTAAGACAGCTTTACACAAATAAAACACTTAGGGTTAACTTGACGAGCCTAGCATGTACGCATATGGCCTCGAACACGGAGACCGAAAGGTCGAGCATGAGTCGATGGAGGATACGATCAACATGAAGATGTTCATCGATGATGACTAGTCCGTCTCACGTGATGATCGGACACGCCTAGTTGACTTGGATCATGTAATCACTTAGATGACCAGAGGGATGTCTATTCGAGTGGGAGTTCATAAGATGAACTTAATTATCCCGAACATAGTCAAAAGATCTTTGCAAATTATGTCGAAGCTCGCTTTAGTTCCACTGCTTAGATATGTTCCTAGAGAAAATATAGTTGAAAGTTGACAAGAGCGATTATGCGACAAGAGAAAGCTTATGTCCTTAATGCACCGCCAAGGTGCTGAACCCCAAACATCGCTCTGTGGATGTTGCTAACATCGACATACACGCTTTTGATAACTACGTGATAGTTCGCTTAAATGGTTTAGAGTTGAGGCACCAAAGACGCTTTCAAACGTCACGAACATATGAGATGTTTCGAGGGCTGAAATTGAGATTTCAGTGCTCGTGCCCACGCCAAGAGGTATGAGACCTCCAACGATTTTCTTAGCCTGCAAACTAAGGGAGAAAAGCTCAATCGTTGAGCTTGTGCTCGATTGTCCGAGTGCAAAAATCACTTGAATCGAGGGAGTCGATCTTCCAGATGAGATAGTAATGTTTCTCCAAAGTCATTGCCACCAAGCTGCTAGAGCTTCGTGATGAGCTATAACATATCAAGGATAGATATGATGATCCTTGAGGTATTCGCGATGTTTGACGCCGCGAAAGTAGAAATCAAGAAGGAGCATCAATTGTTGATGGTTGGTGAAACCACTAGTTTCAAGAAGGGCAAGGGCAAGAAGGGATACTTCATGAAACGGCAAATCAGCTGCTGCTCTAATGAAGAAACCCAAGGTTGAACCCAAACCCGAGACTAAGTGCTTCTGTAATAAGGGGAACAACCACTGGAGCGGAATTACCCTAGATACTTGGTAGATGAGAAGGTCGAAAGGTCGATAGAAGTATATTGATATACATTATGTTAATGTGTACTTTACTAGTACTCCTAGTAGCACCAGTGGTATTAGATACCGTTCGGTTGCTAAGTGTTAGTAACTCAAATAAAAGCTACGGAATAAACGGAGACTAGCTAAAGGTGAGTCGATGATATGTGTTGAAGTGTTTCCAAGGTTGATGTGATCAAGCATCGCACGCCCTCTACCATCGAGATTTGGTGTTTATGCTGAGCATAGACATGATTGGATTATGTCTATCGCAATACGGTTATTCATTTAAGGAGAATAATGGTTACTTTGTTTATTTGAATAATACCTTCAATGGTCTTGCACCTAAATGAATGGTTTATTGAATCTCGATCGTAGTGATACACATTTTCATGCCAAAAGATATAAGATAATAATGATAGTACCACTTACTTGTGGCAATCGCCATGTAAGTCATATTGGTATAAAACGCATGAAGAAGCTCCATATTGATGGATCTTTGACTCACTCGCTTTTGAAAAGTTTGAGACATGCTAACCATGTCTATTGGTGTATACGCATGAAGAAACTCCATGCGATGGATCGCTTGGACTCACTTGATTTTGAATCACTTGAGATATGCAAATCATACCACATGGGCAAGATGACCAAAAGCCTCGGTTTCAAAGAAGATGGAACAAGATAGCAACTTGTTGGAAGTAACACATTTTGATGTGTGCAGTCCAATGAGTGCCGAGGCATGCAAAGGAATATCGCTATGTTCTTACTTCACGATGATTCGAGTAGATGTAGAGTATATTTACTTGATGAAACACAAGTCTGAATTATTGAATGGTTCAAGTAATTTCAGAGTGAAGTTGAAGATCATCGTGACAAGAGGATGAAATGTCTATGATATGATCATAGAGATGAGTATCCGAGTTACGAGCTTTGGCACACAATTAAGACATTGTGGAAATTGTTTCACAATTAATACCGACCGAACACCATAGTTTGATGGTGTGTCCAAACATCATAGTTGCACCCTATTGGATATGGTGCGCACTATGATGTCTCTTATCGAATTACCACTATCATTTATGGGTTAGGCATTAGAGACAACCACATTCACTTTAAATAGGGCACCACGTAATTCCGCTGAGATGACACCGATGAACTATGGTTTAGAGAAACCTGTTGTCGCTTTCTTAAAAGTTTGGGGCTGCGACGCTTATGTGAAAAAGTTTCAGTTGATAAGCTCGAACCCAAAGCGGATAAAATGCATCTTCATAGGACACCCAAAACAGTTGGGTATACCTCCTAATTCAGATCCCAAAGCAATAGGGATTGTTTCTTGAATCGGGTCCTTTCGAGGAAAAGTTTGTCTCAAAAGTTGAGGGGAGGATGGTGGAGACTTGATGAGGTTATTGAACCATCACTTCAACTAGTGTAGCAGGCACAGAAGTTGTTCCTGTGGCACCTACACCAATTGAAGTAGAAGCTATGATAGTGATCATGAAACTTCGGATCAAGTCACTACCGCACTCGAGGGTGACAAGGATGCGCATACTTTAGAGTGGTACAAGAATCATGTCTTGAAAGTCATGTTGCTAGACAACAATGAACCCACGAGCTATGGAGAAGCGATGGTGGGCCCATATTCACAAATGGTTAGAAGCCATGAAATCTGAGATAGGATCCATGTATCGTAACAAAGCATGGATTTTGGTGGACTTGCCCGATGATCGGCAAGCCATTGAGATAAATGGATCTTTAAGAAGAAGACGGACGGACGGTAATGTCACCGCCTATGAAGCTCGACTTGTGGCGTAAGAGTTTTTCACAAGTTCAAGGAGTTGACTACGATGAGATTTTCTCATCCGTAGCGATGCTTAAGTCCGCTTAATCATGTTAGCATTAGCTGCATTTATGAAATCGCGATGGATGTCAAAACGAGTTTCCTTACCACCAGAAGAAAAGGTTGTATGCGATACAATCGAAAGGTTTTGTCGATCCTAAGGATGCTAAAGGTATGCTAGCTCCAATGATCCTTCCATGGATTGGAGTAAGCATCTCGAGTTGGAATGTGCACTTTGATAAGATGATCAAAGATTTTAGGTTTATACAAATTTATGAGAAACTTGTATTTCCAAAGAAGTGAGTGGGAGCACTATAGAATTTCGATGAGTATATGTTATTAACATATTGTTGATCGTAAATGATGTAGAATTTCCGAAAGCATATAGGGTTATTTGAAAAGTGTTTTTCAATGGAAAACCTGGATTAGGCTACTTGAACAATAAGCATCAAGATCTATAAGATAGATCAAAATGCTTAATAGTACTTTCAAATGAGCACGTATTTTGACATGATCTTGAAGGTGTTCAAGATGGATCACCAAAGAAGGAGTTCTTGCCTCGAGATGTAAGGTATGAAGTTAAGACTTAAAGCTCGACCACGGCAGAATAGAGAGAAAGGACGAAGGTCGCCCCTATACTTCGCATTTAGGCTCTATGGTATGCTATGCCAGTACCGCACCGAAGTGTGCCTTGCCATGAGTCACTATAGTACAAGAATGATCCAGAATGGATCATTGACAAGGGTCAAAATTGTCCTTGGAGTAAATAAGGACATGTTTCGATTATGGAGGTGATAAAGAGTTCGCGAAGGGTTACGCCGATGCAAGCTTTAACACCTATCCGAGTGACTCGAGTAGCAAACCGGATACGATAGTGGAGCAACTATTTGGAATAGCTCCAAGTGGAGCATGGAAACAGCATTTACAATATGACCTAGAAATTTGTAGCACACACGGATCCGAAAGGTTCGCACTCGCTGACTAAAACCTCTCTCACAAGCAAAACATGATCAAACCCCGTAACTCATTTGATGATGTTGGTCACATGGCGATGTGACTGTCAATGTTAATCACATGGCGATGTGAACTAGATTATTGACTCTAGTGCAAGTGGAGACTGTTGGAAATATGCCCTAGAGGCAATAATAAAAGTATTATTATATTTCCTTGTTCATGATAATTGTCTTTATTCATGCTATAATCAGATTATCCGGAAATCGTAATACACGGTGAATACATAGACCACAATATGTCCCTAGTGAGCCTCTAGTTGACTAGCTCACAGATCAACAGATAGTCATGGTTTCTCGCTATGGACATTGGATGTCGTTGATAACGGATCACATCATTAGGAGAATGATGTGATGGACAAGACCCAATACTAAGCATAGCACAAAGATCGTAGTTCGCTTGCTAGAGCTTTTCTAATGTCAAGTATCTCTTCCTTAGACCATGAGATCGTAACTCCCGGATACCGAGGAGTGCTTTGGTGTATCAAACGCCACAACGAATCGGGTGACTATAAAGGTGCACTACAGTATCTCCGAAAGTGTCTGCATGGTTGACATGGATCGAGATCGGATTTGTCACCCGCAAACGGAGAGGTATCTCGGCCCACTCGGTAGTACATCATCATATGTGCACAATGTGACCAAGGGGTTGATCACGGATGATGTGTTGCGGAACGAGTAAAGAGACTTGCCGTAACGAGATTGAACAAGGTATCGTATACCGACGATCGAATCTCGCAAGTAAAATACCGCTAGACAAAGGGAATTGTATACGGATCGATCGAGTCCTTGACATCGTGGTTCATCCGATGAGATCATCGTGGAACATGTGGGAGCCAACATGGGTATCCAGATCCCGCTGTTGGTTATTGACCGGAGAACGCCTCGGCCATGTCTACATGTCTCCCAACCCGTAGGGTCTACACACTTAAGGTCTGGCGACGCTAGGGTTATAAAGGAAGCTTGTATGTGGTTACCGAATGTTGTTCGAGTCCTGATGAGATCCCTGACGTCACGAGGAGTTCCGGAATGGTCCGGAGGTAAAGATTTATATATGGAAGTCCTGCTTTGGTCACCGAAAAGTTTCGGTTTTATCGGTAGAACGCACGGACCACCGGAGGGTCCTGGGTCCACCAAGTGGGGCCACCTACCCCAGAGGGCTGCATGGCCATGTGTGGAGGGAACCAGCCCTGTGTGGCTGGTGCGCCCCACAAGGGCCCAAGGCTAGGGAGGGTGGAGGGGGCAAACCCTAGGGATGGGCCCTAAGGCCCATGCCCCCGGCCCCCTCTCCTCCCTCCCCGCCGCCACCCCAGATGCCATCCGAGGCTGGCCGCACCCTTGGGGTGGAAACCCTAAGGGGGCGCAGCCCCTCTCCCCTATAAATAGTGAGGCATAGGGCTGCCCATGAGACAGACACAATACACGTGATTCGATCTCCGCCTTTGGTTGCAGCCCTCCTCTCTCCCAAGTACCTCCTCTCCGTGGTGCTTAGCGGCCCCGCTGATTGCCACACTCATCCACCACCACCACGCCTGCCAGTGCTGCTGCTGGATGGAGTCTTCTCAACCTCTCCTCTCTCCTTGCCGGATCAAGGCGTGGAGACGCCACCGGCTGTACGTGTGTCAACGCGAGGTGCCGTATGCTCGCACTTGATCATCGGTGATTTGAATCACGACGAGCACGACTCCATCAACCCTGCTCACTTGAACGCTCCGCTTAGCGATCTACAAGGGTATGTAGATGCACTCTCCTTCCCTCGCTGCTGGTTTCTCCATAGATAGATCTTGGTGACACGAGGAAAATTTTGAATTTCGCCACGCTCCCCAACAGAGGTTCGAGTCCGCAAGGAGTCCGCACCGGAGTCACGAAGCTTTGCAAGGACAAGGTCGGTATTTGGCTCCATCGCCAGAGGTTGCAGCCCCGAGGTGGTGTCCACCACCGCCCTGATCTCGCGCGGTCGATCCGAACTATGGGTCGAGCGGATTTGTGTGCGCCTCCTGTGGTACCGTCCGGGCGGCAGAGCTAAATCATGCCCATCATGACAAAGGCGGCACGCCGGGTCAGGGCTCGAATCCATCAAGATCAAGTCTCCGCGATGTCACCGTGAAGTTTAGGCTTCCAAATCGACTCGATGGCTGTGGGCGAAGCTTTCGATTCGCTCCAGATGGCCAAGTGAATTGCCCGCAGGCAAAGCCGCCAACATGAAGATCTCGTCCGGGAGAAAAGTCTCACCGACTGCGTTGTTGTTGATTGAAGAAGCCATCGTTTATCGGTGACGCATACGTAGGAACTCTCAATGAAAGCACCAATGTCGGTGTCAAACCGCGGATCTCGGTAGGGGTCCCGAATCAGGCGCTTAGGCGGATGGTAACAGAGACAAGGGACACGATGTTTTTACCTGTGTTCGACCTCTCGATGGAGGTAAAACCTGCTTGATTGATATTGATGATATGGGTAATACAAGAGTGGATCTACCACGAGATCAAGGAGGCTAAACCCTAGAAGCTAGCCTATGGTATGAATGTTGTAATGGTTGTTCGCCCCACGGATTAAAACCCTCCGGTTTATATAGACACCGGAGAGGGCTAGGTTACACAGTAGTCGGTTACAATGGTAGGAGATCTACATATCCGTGATCACCAAGCTTGCCTTCCACGCCAAGGAAAGTCCCATCCGGACACGGGACTAAGTCTTCAATCTTGTATCTTCATAGTCTTGGAGTCCGCCGATGATGATAGTCCGCTATCCTGACACCCCTAGTCCAGACTCCTCAACGCACTGCTCTGCTGGTTTCCTCTTTTCTTTCGCTCTTATTTGGCGTACATGTTAGCCACCATACTTGCTTAGCCGTCACAAATCTCACCACTTTACCTCTTCCTTTCCCAATAAGCTTTATTAGTCTCTTGATACCCATGGTAATGGGATTGCACGAGTCCTCGTGGCTCACAGATTACTACAACAACAATGGTGCACAAAGCTATGCGATGATCTGACGTGGAGAGCGGCGCTTACTTGTTTTGGAGTTCTTCTTTCCGCTTTTTCTTCGATCGTGGGATAGGTTCCAGACGGGCAGCCTGGCCAGGTGGTGGATGTCGCTTTGAGCTTTGTTTGTGTTTCATCCGTATTCGGATGTTGGTCTTATGTATGATGTATTGTTGTATTCGTGGTGGCATTGTATGCCTCTTTGTATGTATCCCCATCTATTATGTAATGTTGATGTAATGATATCCACCTTTTGTAAAAGCGTTTAACATATGCGGAATTCATCTCAGGGACCTTTGAGTTCCTTGGATAGGGTCGATATTGGCGTGATAACTCACCATCTTGCTTGGTGAGATTTTTGAATTAAGCCCTATAAACCGGAAAGGAGGGAGTATTAGTGGTACATGCAATAACCGGTAATCATTCTGATACATATCTTACGTTAATGGGGCGTTTCGACAGAATAGCTGTGGTGGCGAGCTCTAGGCTAGGCCTTTTTTCGACAAAAGATTAAACCTATCTCTCGACTTCTCGTCAGCACCCATAAAAACTTGTACTCCGAGTTTAGTAGTACATTATATAGGAAGAGAAGAGCATCACGATTCACTGCCCCTCTCGTTGTCGCCATTCTGCTTTTTTCTCAAAAGTAGGATGATTGACCACTTCCGTGATCCTGGGAGTCACACACTGATCTCAGAGCTACTTAATTGTAGTGTTCTCAACCATCCAATTGGTTTCCATCATGGATGTACCTATATACTAAAACCTGTCTAGATACATCTATATTTTTGACAATGGAAGGTATGTATTATGGAAAGGAGGGAGGCTTTGTCATCAAAATGGATAAAAGGACGGTTCTAGAACTAAAATACGCCTACATACATCTCCTTTTATCCATTTTGACGACAAGTAGTACCTCTTACCCAAAGGAACT
>JAHHZJ010004245.1:0-22609 GCA_021437245.1 Aegilops speltoides | reverse complement strand
TCAGGCATCTTGCTACATGTCAAAGGACCTGTGGTTTTCGATTGCTTCGTGTCTCAAAGAAGTTCTCACCGCACCGATGTCATCATCAGCCCCACTCGTCAAGACAAAGCAATTGCTAGACGTAGCCCCTCGCCAAGTGTAAGTGCATCTAGTGCCCCTTAGTCATTTTGGTGTATTGAAGACTTATAGGTTAAGTAACTCGATGCATTTGTGAGTGTACATGTGTCTATAAGTCTATGAGGAGTTTGATATTTATAGAGAAAGTCGAATTTCTAAAAATGAAGTTCTTCAATCAAGACTTTGATATTCAAGACTTTCAAGACTTTGAAAGTGAAGAAATTGGTGTGACCATCGAAGACTTGATATTCATTCAAGAATATGAAGCGTGAAGACTTTTGTTTTCGTAGTTTCATTTTCTCCTTCTTGAGTCATAGGAAACACCGCATCTGCATAGGGGGTCGAGGAAATACTAAGGAAAAATTTCCATGTGATGCTCAACTCAAAATCTCTACACCTACCAATCCTTCGAGTGAAGCCATTGAAATTCTCATACAGCTCAATAAATTCTTCAAGGATGAGACGCAGTTTTTCCGTCATCGATGACTTTGCTCGATCGAGTTAGGAATTCGCCAGCAGGCGAATTACTTCCACATGAAGGAGGAACATAATAGCCCCGAGGACTTTGAAAGTCAAATTTCCGATCGCTGTCAAGTCAAGGCTACCATGACCAAAATATCTTATCCACCTAACGGTCATATCATTGAAGGGCATTTATGTCTTATCATGTCGGGCTGCTCCCTAGGCTATAAATAGTCACTTCCTCACAACCACTAGTTGGTTGGCTGCTCGAGAAACTTGACACTTGTCATTTGAGAGCAACCCATCCTCCGAGGACTTTGAGTGAAAATCATCAAGTGAGGAAAATCCCAAAACCAAACCCATTAAAAACCCCAAGTGATTGAGCATCATCAAGAAATTGATCCTGGATCCGACGCTTGTTACCTTTGAAGACTGTGGTTTTTCCAGACGGTTAGGCGCCAAGGTCTAGAGCATCCAAGAGGAATTGTGGATCGCCGAGTGACCAAGTCTGTGAAGGTTTGGAAGTCACCAAGACTTACCATGAGTGATTGGACGAGGCCTGCGTGGTCTTAGTTCAAGGAGAATACGGTGAGGACTGGGTGTCCTGAGTTGCGCTCGAGATCGGGTGTCCGGACTGTGTGTCCTCGAAGTTTAAATATCAAGCCGCCCAACTGCATATATACAACCGAGACAGCAGCTTGGAACTGGTTTACCAAATCATTGTCTTTCACCAACTGACCGGTTCTATTTCTCAACTCATCCATTTCTCATTCTCGGTTGCATGTTGTTCATATCTGCTTGAAGACTTTGATCAAGACTTTCACAAATTCCTCACTCAATTTCTTCAACCTGCTTTGTCTTCATCTTGTTATCCTCGTGTTTACGCTCTCGCATCTGTTCTAGTCTTCATTTCATCATGCCGACTATGTGTGTAATCTGTTATGTTTACCTCTCGAGTACATATTCCGTCAGAATAGTTCTTCGCTAAGGAATTTCCTCACCGCAAATTCTCGCTGAAGAATTTCATAAAATCGCTTATTCACCCTCTAGTCGATATAACGACTTTCAATTGGTATCGAGCAAGGTACCCTTGTTCGTGTGATTTTGGTTTAACCACCGAGTTCTAGTTATGTCGATCGCAGATATGATCAAGGTCTTACTGGGTGTCCTACCTTGATGGAACGGACTACCCTTATCGAAGAACAAGATGCGAATGCATCTTGAGGCAATTGATAATGATCTCGTATGTTGTGGAAAATGGTGTCCTCACCGTCATCAAACACCGACCGCCATCGATGTGAAGAGATTCAAACAACTCGACTCTTTGCTAAGAATATCATCTGTGGTCATCCGAGCAAAGGACAAGATGGAAGAGTGAGTGCTTTGAAACCGCCAAGCTAACTGGGATAGGCTGTCCAAAGTAAATGAAGGAGTCTCAACTCAGCGTGACTCTCGAGTTGATGTTCTTCGAATCTCTTCAACCGCTTCAAAAGACTCGACAAACTAAAATGTCCAACAAACCTTCGATCGCTTATCGACATTTCAAATGAGCTTCAAGCCCTCGGTGCCACCGACATCACCGATCATGAAGTTGTGAAGAAACCGCTAAGATCGCTTGATTCTCATTTGATACTGGACCGATGATACAAGAGCGGCTTGACTACAAGTCACTTGATCCTCGCCGATATCCTCGAAAGGCTTAACACTCACGAAGTTCCAATTTTTGCCAAAAGAGAGATCTCTATGGCTCAAACTATGGCAAACCACGTGCCCTCAAGGCTAAGGTTGTGTCTCGACTCAATGTGAGGATTCTGTAGTAGCCTTGGTGATCCCAAGAACTGAGCCAGATCTAGCTCTCCTTGTGAAGAAATTCCAGAAATTCACAAGACGTGGGTTGCTTTGGAAAACCTCAAGGGGAAGTGATTCTTCATCCAAAGGACTACAAGAGAAGACTTTGCCACAAATGCAAGAAGCCTGGTCACTATATTCAAGATTGTCCTCAAGGGAAAAGGAAATGAAGAAGAAGAAATACAAGGACTACAGCCTCATGAAATGAAGAAGAAGAAGAAATCATCAAAATCTTCGCCTTTCAAAACCATCAAAGTCTTCATCTCACAAGAAGGGCAGCTCCAAGAAAGCTCCTGCATTCATTGGCAAGGAAATGGACTCGTTCAATCTGAGGAAAATGATGAAGAGGAGGAGTCAAGAATCTGAAGTCCGTGTATGAAGTCCGTCCGCTGCTACACTTTCGTCAAGAAGTCCATCTTCAACATCAAGAAACCGATTCCACCAACAAGCCCGATGAAGATAATGATGGCTACGCCCCACCTATTGCTTCATGGCAAAAGCAGCTAAGGTACTCAAATACAACTCTCTCGATTCTAGTGAAAATGAATCGATGAGGATCTTAAGCCTAGCTACTCTAAACTTGCTAAAATTGCGTGAAACAACAACGGCTCTTGAAAAGGTTCAAAACATGCTAGATAAAAGTGATGATATGTTGGGTGAAGAAATGGATCGACTAAAGCCCTCGATCGAAAATCTTCAGAGACTTCGCCTAAGTATGATAACCTTCAAGGTCATCATAACTCCTCTTGTCTCGATCATGAGAAACTTTCTTATGAATTTCTTCAAGAAAAGCAAGATAATGAGAAGCTTTCTTGAAGCTATTCAAAGAAAGGCGATCTTGAAAAGCTAAGAGTATGTTATGAAGATCTTTAGAAGGAGCGCCATTCATTACTAGCTCAACAAATCAGCGCTTCTCAGAAGAATTTGTTCCTCCATGCTTAAAGTGCATTGAACGTGAATCGCTAATTCTTCACCCAATGTTCAAATGCTTCAACTGTTACAAATTCTTCATCTCCTCGCTATCACTAATTCCTCATTTGAGGATTTTGCTAGTATCACCGACAATGCAGGTTGAAGGAATTGTACATGACAGTATGTACAAAAGCCTCAAAGGGCATCGACACTTTGTGATGTGCTCAAAAGCGATCCTCAACCAAACCCTAGGAAAGAGGGTATTGCCTTTGAGAGGAAACTCAATGCCGATGGAACATATTGGAAACCCGAAAGATCCCAAAACCTCATGGGTTGCAAAGGACCTCCAATGATCCATCTAACTTATCCGGCTTTACATGTGAATCTCTCATTCTTCCGATGAGTCATTTGACTCAACTATAAACTGTTCAAAAATCGAATGGTGAAGTATTTGCTAGATATGTTGGCACTAATCGCAGAACGGTTTCCCTATGAAGAAAATCTGGTTCCCAAAAGCTGTGTTGAAAGTCTTCGTGAATGTCCTCATGACACCACCAAGAAGAACAGAACCCCAGATCAAACTCTTCATATGGATCCAAACTCATATGGACCAAATTCTTCACGAGGATCAAATTCTCAACTGGATCAAAGTCCTCATATGATTATCATCGCATAACAAATCTGTCTCGCAGGTAAAGCTAAGGGCTATGAATATGTGCATTATTCTTCAAACCATTATGTTCATAAGTCCTCAAGAATTACTCTCGCTTATTCATATGCTTACCCTAACCCTCCTATGCTAAACGAAATGGTTTGGCATCTTTGCCACCTTTCTCACATGGTGCTCGCAGATGATGAACTTTGCCACCCTCCGATGTGGGTGGTGAAGAAAAGAACTAATCTTCTTCAGGGTCAGGTCAGTCTCAGACGTGCTCTAACGCTCAAGAATTTGCCGGGACCCGCATAAAATGTCGAAAGGACGCAGCGAATCATGATGAAATGAACCTTCATTTCACACGCCCTCATATCGCTATATCTGCTTATCGCTTGATGAAATTCATCCGATGAACTTGATATCATATTCTTCACCAATGAAGCATATGAGATTGTAAGTTACACTAATTCATCTCGCAGGATGATCAACCCAAAACCACCGAATGGGTCCTCGATAGTGGATGTACAAATCACATGATCGTGACAAGAATCTATTGATGGATGCCTTATCACCGCCACCTCAAGCATATCATATTTGCTCGACAAAGGCAAAAGTCGTATTGGGTCTTGTAAGGTTGTTATCTCTAAGGATAAGCACATGGACAAAGTCATGCTTGTTGAACCTTAGGATACAATCTCATGTCGGCCTCAATGCTTTGTGATCTTGATATGGTTGTTGTCTTGGCAAATATCGATGTGTTGTGATTATGGAAGTCGACAATTCCAAAGTCTTCAAGGCTTTAGGAGAGGAGATCAGATATTGTTGATTTCTCACAGACCACAACCAGCCATGTGTCTACTTGCAAAGCTTCGTATATTGGCTATGGCATCGATTTACTTGGTCATGCAGCATGAGGAATTTGAACACGCTATGTAAGAAGAAGCATGTCATTGGCATTGAGAATGTCAAATTCTCAAGGATCACTTATGCGGAGCATGTGAAGTCGAAAATGACCAAGGCCAAGCATCCAAATAAGACTATCATGACCACTACCCGTCCATTCAATTGCTTCACATGGACCTCTTCGACCTAATCATTATTCAGCAATACTAATGATGCATCTCTATATGGTTTTGTCATTGTTGATGATTACTCGATATACATGGGTACACATTGTTACTACAAACATGAAGTGCAGGAAGTCTTCAAACGATTTTCCTCGAGGGCTTCAACCAACTTTGGTGTGAAGATCAAGCATATCGGTGACAATGGAACTGAGTTCAAGAATTCTGTCTTGATGCCTATCTTGATGAACTTGGTATTACTCATGAATTATCTCGCTTCCCTATACTCCTCAAAGAAATGGCGCCGTGGAGCGAAGAATAACTCCTTGTTGAGATGGTCTCGACTATGCTTGATGAATACAAAACGCTTGCTTTTGGATTGATGCAATTGATACCGCCACATCATCAATGAGTATATCTTCACAAATTCTTCAAGAAGATCGCATATGAACTCCTCAACGACAAGAAACCCAATGTGAGTTATTTCAAAGTCTTCGTGCTAAATGTTGATTAGAGATCCTCACCACAACTCTAAATTTGCACCAAAAGCACATGAAGGTTTTATGCTTGGTTACGAAAGGACTCAGACACCTACAGTAGTCTTCAACATTGTTCTTCACAAGATTGTCGACATCAGAGATGCGGTTCGATGAAACTAATGGCTCGCAAAGAGAGCACCTACCTTCGTGTTAGATGAACCAGCACCGAAGATGCTATCAAGCTCAAGGCAACCGAGGATGTCATTCCTATCAAGAATCATCAAGAATTCATTCCTGTTCGTGAAGAACGCCGAAATGATGCACTGAAGAACATGATGAGGAAATTGGTGTCAAGAAAATGCTGATCAAAATCCTCACGACAACCAACTCATCCACGCAGAGCAAAAAGAAGTGCAAGTGGAGAAGATCATCGATGACATCAGCGACCAGTGTCCTCTCACCACCAAAAGCCTCACACTTATCTAACTTTTGTGGGCACTATGCTTTTGTCTCTATCTCAGAGCCCACTAAGGTAGATGAAGCATTTCGAGCCGGAGGATTCAAGCTATGCAAGAAGAATTACATCGCTCGAGCTGAACAATGTCCTGAATTGGTCAATCGCCAGATCCTCGCAAGCATAATATCATTGGCACAAAGTGGATCTACCGCAACAAGCAAGATGAAAATGGCCTTGTGGTGAGGAATAAGGCACGACTAGTAGCTCAAGGCTACACACAAAGTCAAGGAATTGATTTCGATGAAACTTTGCACCTGTCTAGTTAGACTTGAGGCTATTCAGATTTTACTTGCCTATGCTAACCATCATGATATCATCTTATATCAAATGGATGTGAAAAGTGCATTCCTCAATGGTAAGCTTGAGGAAGAAGTATATGTTGCTCAACCCCTGTGTTTTGAAGATCCCAAGAATCTCGACAAAGTCTTCGACTAAATAAGGCTCTCTATGGCTCTCAAGCAAGCCCCTCAGTGGTATGACATAATCAAGGAATTCTTCGTGAAGAATGGCTTCACACCCGTTCACTTGACCCTACTTATTTACTAAATCATATGATGGTGAACTGCTTTGTGTGCCAAATATATGTTGATGATATTATCTTTGGCTGTACTAACCAACGATATAGTGATGAATTTGCTTATATGATGAGTGAAGAATATCAAATGTCTATGATGGGAGAGTTGAAATTCTTCTTAGGTCTTCAAATTTGTCGCCAAGCAGAATGGCATATTCATATCTCAGAGAAATACCTCAAAGATGTATCGAGGAAATTCGCATGCAAGATTGCAAAGGCGCTAAAATTCCTATGCCCACAAATGGTCATCTATGCAATCGATGAAAATGGTATCGACTTCGATCACAAGGTATACCGCCCATGATTGGTTCTTTATTGTACTTATGTGCATCTAGGCCAGATATAATGCTTAGTGTTTGCATGTGTGCCCGATTTCAAGCTGCACAAGGAATCACACCATAAGGTCATGGAAGCATATTCTTCGATATCTAGCTCACACACCAACACTAGGATTATGGTACCCCAAGGGCTCGCTTTTGATCTCATTGATATTCGACTCGACTATGCTGGTGATCGTGTGGACCGCAAGTCAACATCCGCACTTGTCATTTCTGACGATCTTTTGGTCTGTTGGTCCTCAAGAAACAGAATCGCGACATCGCTTCATCACAAGTTGAATACATTGTCATTGCCTCATGTTGTGCTCAACTGCTGGATGAAGCAAACCTCAAGGACTATGGCGCCAACGTGAAGAATGTGCCTCTCCTCTCCGCGACAATGAGAGTGCCATCAAGATTGCTCACAACCCAGCTAAGCACTCAAGACTAAGCACATCCAGATTCGCCATCATTTTCTTCGTGATCATGTGTTGAAGGGTGACATCTCCATCGAGCATGTGAAGATCAAGAATGATGGCTGATATCTTCACCAAGCCCTGGATGAGAAGAGATTTAGCAAGTTGCGTGTGAGCTAAATATCTTAGAATCTTCTAATGTTCTTTTGAAAAGGACACACATCCTAACCCTTATGCATAATTGATGACTTAGATGTGCAACACATGAAGAAACGTTGTTCTTCAATCAATGAAGAATAACACTCTAAGTGTGAAGAAATCAATGAAGAATTTGATTCTCGTAACCCCACGACAATTGTAATGCTGTGTCTGAAATCATCATTCTTATAATGGGTACACGCCCCACAAAAGTTGAAAATCTTCAATTTGAGTTTTTCCTCATTTTTGAAATTCCTCGCTTTTTTCAAATTCTTCAACTTTGCAAAATCTTCAAAGATTTCAATCAGATTTCTTCATTGGCTATATATATATATATGAGTTTATGTCCTCTACATCATTCACTTATTGCTAATTCTTCAAATTGCATTTTTGCTAAGTGAATGTGATCGACCTTCCCTCTATGCTATACTCAATCCAATCTATTCACAAATTCTTCATGTGCATTCTCGATTGAAACTGCTCAAAGTCTTCACTGTCCTTGACACTGAAGAAATTGCGTAACTAAACTTTTAAACAAATCCTATCCAAATTTTCGGTTTTACCAAACCGCTCCAAGATCACACGATGTATTAGTTTAATCACCCACGATCTTACACGATCTCATCTCAGCACAAGACGGGGTGACACACGCCGCGGAAGGAGAAAGGGCAGGGGCATTGAGGAGTCCCCTGACTAGGGGTGTCCTGACAGCCGACTATCAATATCCGCCGGACTCCCAGACACACGAAGATAGAAGATTGAAGACCCTGCCCGTGTCCCAAGGTACTTTCTCATGGAAGGCAAGCTTACGATACGGATATGTAGATCTCCTACCATTGTAACCACTCGTAACTCCTAGCCTCTCCGTGTCTATATAAACCGGAGGGCTTTAGTCCGTGAGGGACACAACATTACATCTCAACAATCATACCATAGGCTAGCTTCTAGGGTTTAGCCTCCTTGATCTCGTGGTAGATCTACTCTGTACTACCCATATCATCAATATTAATCAAGCAGACGAGGGTATTACCTCCATCGAGAGGGCCTCAACCGGTAAAACATTGTGTCCTCGCCTCGTTACCATCCGCCTAGACGCACAGCCGGGACCCCTACTCCGAGATCCGCCGGTTTTGACACCGACATTGGTGCTTTCATTGAGAGTTCTTCCGTCGCCACCGATAGGCTCGATGGCATCTTCAACCATCAACGCTGTCCAGGTGAGACTTTTCTCCCGGACAGATCTTCAGATTCGCAGCTTTTGCACCACGGGCCAATTCTCTTGGCCATCCGAGCAGATCGAAGTTACCCTCGCCGTCAGTCGATTTGAAGTTTAAACTTCACTACCGACCATCATGGAGATTTGATCTTCGACGGACTCGAGCCACAGCCAAGCACGCCGACCGTGATTTATGGGCATGATCTAGCTCGCCACGACAAGGCTTTTGAGGTCGCGATTAATCCGCCTCCGCTATTAGCCCGAGCCGATTGCCCATGACGAGGGCCTATGGATAGACGCCGCCGGGGCTTCAACATCTACGGCGATGGAGCCGAATACCAATCTTGTCCTCGCGAAACTCGTGATCCCGAGGCGCCGACTCGCCAACTCCGAGCCTCCCGCTACCGCCAATCAAGCCAGATTAAGCGCCGTTATGGAATTCACCGCACGGACATCTTTCAACACTCGCCATTTGGCGATATCCTCAATTCTATGAAGCATCTCGCTATCAGAGAATCCTCGCCGACTATGGCCGTGACGGTTGAGTTCGACGATGAAGAAAATCGAGCCCACCCACCACCCACTTTATAGCCACCGCCGAGGATCTAACCGACATGCTAGACTACGAATCCGAGGACATCGACGCTATGGATGATGATGCCGAGACGATCAAGACCCAAATACCACGGACACCGGAAGGCCACCTCATTATACGACGCCTACATGGTGGATACCCCAAAAGAAGGGATGGCAAAAAAGCAGAGAGAAGATTCTTGAAGAAGCAGCCTAAACGCCAGCGCCGGGCCGCCGCCTAAATCCCGCCACAACAAGAATGGAGAATCCGCACGGAGACAATAACACCGGAGAGTGCCAAGACGCATCCTCCTCGCAAGACTCCGCCGTAGAGGACGCAGACGCAAGCCCTCACGATGTATGCGCATTTAAGGGGTTGAGGATGATAACTATATGCCTCCTCCAAGACGGCGCAGACTCAACGATGATGAATTCGCCATACCCGAGGATCCTCTCAACAAGAGCGCTTCAGCGCAGCTCATAGCCACGGCAAATAGCCTAAAGAAAAAGAAGCAACAGCCTTCAGTCGATCAAGATCTAGCCGATCGATGGACCGAGGTCCTCGCGTCAAGAGTATAAACTCAACTCCTTCCAAAAGTTACCTAAGACGCAAGTTGCTCCCCGATTAGAGGAGGAAGCATACATACCTTTATCACCAACAAGACGATATATGATCGACCACCCCGTGGTCGCGGACAGAGATGCATTCAAAGCTTCCAGCCAAGACCAGACACCGCATCGATCCAAGAGTACGGTTAAAAGGAAACGCCTACGGACTTGTAGACATCTTGGAGGACAAAGTAAGGCAATCCAGATCCATCTATGGATCACGTGGGCGCTTTACGACCACGCACGACGAATACCGTCATACGGACATAACGCCGCCAGCCGAACAACAGCAGCATAGCGCCTCGAGCTGCGCCGCGATATTGCTCAATACAGGCGCAGCACACCCGCTATGCTTCATCGATGAAGTAATGGATCATCGATCCCGGCGGTTCAAACCCGTGAACATCGAATCTACGATGGTACAACAGACTCCGCGTGTGGATCAAGATTATCTTCCACATCCATATGGCTCGCGCGACGATCCGCACGCCATCAAATATCTCCCACTGCTTAAAGGATCAGCTCGGCATTGGCTTAACAATTTCGCCCGCAGAGTCGATTGGTGTTGGGAAGACTCGAGGCCGCTGCCTTGATAACTTCCAAGGTACATACGCGGCGTACCACCGACGCCGATGACCTAAGCCACATTATTCAGCAGCTGCATTTAATCCGCCAGACAGCTTCGACATGGTTCTTGACGAAGAAAAATCAAATCATCGATCGTCCGGATGCGGAGGCCCTGCAGCCTTCAAACACAACATCCGGATTTAATGGCTAGCCCGCACCAAGTGGCAGAAGCCGAAATCCATGGCAGCCCTCACATCGTTAATGACCCGCTTATGCGGGGAGAGGATAGCTGGCTAGCTCGCAGCAATAATCTCCGCAAAAATTCGCAGTCCCGACACCAAGGACAATCACGGCAGTCACGCCGAATCGAAAACAAACGCCAGATTAACGGCGAGGACAAAGAGGATATAAAGCCAATGCCGGATTCCGAGGCTCCAAACCCGTCAACGGAAGAAGCCATTTAAAAGAACAACTCCGGCCCGCCCAATCTGGATAGTATACTCGACCGCCATGCCGATACATGGCACCTTCGAAAGCCGCCTAATCACACCAATAGAGATTGTTGGGTGTTCAGCAGGCCGGCAAGCTAATTGCTCAACACAATGACAAGGCTAAGCATAGCGACGACGAGGAAGAGACCCGCCACCAACAACAGAGGATGAAGAGTTTCGCAAGCGCGACGGTGAATATGATTTACGCGACCCATATACCCAAGAGGGAGAGGAAGGCGCGACCACGGACGCCTATGCGATGGAGCCACCGCCTCAAGTTCAATCCATGGTCCTCCCGTCTGATCACTTTTGATCGACGAGACCATCCGACTAGCATACGCCATGGCGGATTCGCCACATTGGTCCTAGACCCAATCGTCGATGGATTTCACTCACAAGAGTCCCCGATGGACGGCGGCAAGAGCCCTAACCAAGCTTTATCAGACACAAGGCGAAATGGGCATAGACCCATCCAGATCAAGCCTACTAAGACAACCTTTAAAGGTGTCATCCCGGAGTGGAAGCCAACTGCATAAGCTCACATTACATCGAAGTGGTCTTCGGATCCCCGATATTTCCGGCTTAAGAGTTAATCTTCGATATAGTCCTGCTCAGAAGCGGCTATCATGCCCTCGCCGACGAACTGCTGCTTGGTAAAAGTTCAACGCAGTGCCGATTATGCATACCTAAAGCTCAAGATGCCAGCCTCGCGGAGTTATCATGGTCAATGGGAATACGGAACGCCCTCCGAACGGAGGAACATACAATGCTCGCGCGTATAGTACAGAGCAGCCTTCACGGCAATTCTCTAGTCCGCAATTAAAAAGCCGGATGCATCAAAGCGCTACCGAGCAACACTAACTAAGACCACCTGGGCGCGATCGGGCACGCCAGAGTAATGCGGCCCCACCTCGCTCCGCATGATCACAAGAATAACACTGCAGACATCATTACGCTTTGGAGATACCATGGGCACAGGGAGGCTTAACCTCAAGGATTAAAGAGTGCGTTTTGACCACACCAGGCTCGTGTAGCGCCTTGGTTTTATTTTTTATCTTTCTTTTTATATATACAGACTCTACCAAATGTAAGCTCTCGTCCGACGCGGCGAATCCTGCTTAACTCACGTATACAACAAATGTGATTAGAGAAGGCTGCATTTAACATTCTGTGTGGTCTCCATATTTAGCATTAAATTCAATTACATACACCAAGTCCGTAGCTTATCCCTCGAGGGGGACATGTTAAATTAGTCCAAACACCTTGCTTATCAAGACTATTTGTATCACCGCTTTATTAGCGTGCCTTCTTTCATAAAATAACGCAAGATTCCTTTTGCAATTTCATTATCTTTTCATTGCAATTATGCTATTTCTTACATATGTTGATTATATGACATATTGCACTCAGATACTTTGGTACGCCAATACACCGGGGCTTCGCTTCCCATATTATGGTGTGATTAAGGTCAACACTTTCACAAGTGCGGCACCTCCAACTTATAGCATTATATGAATCAGCTCTCAATCATGTCTTGGGTCAATAGTTGGGCTTGCCTTCGCTCCTATGTTTTGGTACCTTACGCCTGCTCACCGCTAAGGTAGCACTGGAGAACCATCACGATTGCGCCCTGTTGAGCCGGTTAACGCCTGGAGAAAGCTAAACCGATCGGCATGATAAGGCGAGAAACCGTCGCTGCTCGAGAGGTCTTTTCGTCCCTAAAGGCTCATGCCGCTTCGAGCTGTAAGTTCCGGATGATGTCCGATGAAGGTATGGATAGCGCCTTGATTCGGTCTTCCGAATACCAGGGCTTCACCAAATTTAAAATTATAGAATTCTATGGCTAAGTGAGAGTGTTCACATTATAAGTCCGCCGCTTTGTTCGTCAAGGTTGAGCGCCCCTAGATGGACCCAAAGATGGGAACAAGAGTGCTCAAGTTTATCATCAACACCCCAAAGACTCGTGGCTTGGGGCTGAAGCCAACGACTTTGCCATCTCTCGATGCAATAAACGGCCGCATGTAAGGTAATATTTTAAATTCAACAAAGCGTTGCTCATGGCGATATAAACAAAGTTTTCAGCGCATGTGATAAAAACACAATGAAGTTCACTCAAGGATTACATTAAGGGACACTCATCCGCAATATCGCGCTTTTAGGACAACTTTATAATATCGCCCAAGATACGGTGCTTCTTCGCCCGGCAAGCGGATCCGTGAGAAGCTCCGCATCCAGCTTGCCCCATTGCACCTTTATGCGGCAAGGGCTCGACGAGCGCTCAATGCAAAGTGAGCGCTTGATCACATCCAGCCTGGGGCATGCATCCACCAGCCATGAGACTAGGCCAAAGTAGCTGCCTGCATGGCTCGCCCAGCCACAGCCGATCGTGAGGCCCTTCATGGCCTCCCTCACTACCTTAGGAGTTCGACCACCGCTCACTGGTCGCTTGGCACACGGATGGCCGGCCTCAACAGATCGAGACTAGCAGCATCTTTCTCCGCTGAGCTCCCTCCTCGCCACGATAGAAAGCAGCGGATCGACGCGACTACGCGCAGATCCGCAAATGCCCTCGAGAGCTCTGAATTCGGTAAGTATCCGTAATTTACATTAACATGCTTGCTCGCATGAAAACGCCTTACCCGCCGCTATCTTCTTCATGTCCTCTACTTCCATATGGGCCTTCTGGCTCGCCTTGGTATGGATTGCCCTATCGAGAGCCGAGGCAAGCCTCGGACTCGAGTCTTGAGTCACGCCCAAACTCTCATGTTTTTTCATGAGAGCCGAGCTTTGCCAACTCTCGCCACCGGCCGCTTGTTTTTTCGCCAAATTGCCTGCGGGTCAGATTATGCTCGCCACGGACACGGCCTCCTTCGTGGCTGCCACTCATTAGTGGCCCTCGTGATTACATATTATTATCCTGTTAATCTTGTTTGCAACCAAAACCCTTTTCTCAGAAGGTACCTATTTAAAGGGGTGTTATTCACCTTCTTTTTCCTTGAGCTGCCTTGGCATGGCCGAGCTCTTGTCCGACCGCCAAGATCTTTCTTCAACGACTCCGCCACGCGCAGAGGTCAATAGCGCAGCCTGCAAAACCCATATCGACATATTTTTTAACAACCTCACAGATATCTTGTTAGATCCTCATCCGCTTTTTCCTTCCAACACCGCACTAAGCATCAGGCTACCGCCTATGCGGTATTATATTACTTAATTTTAACCTTCTTACCTCAAAGCCTCTTAGAAGGTCAAGAGCTGGCTGTCCCGCCTTCGCGAAGCCGACTTTTCAATCACCGCACTCATGAGAGTGCGGTTTTCTTTCGGCGGAGGCGCTTTGAGCGCCCAAAGAGTTATCCGCGCCCGCTGACGGGCCGCTGGCGCGGTCCGCCTCTTCTTTCGAGTAATGCTGAGCCGACTCGAACCTGCGCGGTTCCGAGGTGGAGTCCAAGCACAAAGTCCGGGGTTGCCCGACGGCGCCCGAGCCTCCTCCCCGCGCGCGTTTCCTCAGGATTCCGCCTGCCGTTTTCGGCAGGTAGAGGCAATGATGGAATTACATCCGACGGCGCCAACGACCCGCCATCGAAGTCGGAAAGTCGCCACCGCCGGACTAAAGGAACAATGCGGCATTAGAAGGACATTACGTGACACACAATATATGGCATATGAATGAACCGGATATTTACGATCCTCGCCGGACGCCGCCCTTGAGGCCACTCTTCCTCACCAACATTGATGTTGGCAAACTGTCCGGGGATAGTTCTCCTCTTGACCCTTCGCCGCCTGATTGGGGAGGCCTTCTTCTCTCTCCTCCGGAGAGAGTACCTCCTCCTCCCCGCCGCCTCGGGAGGAGTCCTCGCCATCATCAGACGCCGATTATGGAACTCTTTCGAGTCCTCGCCCACCTTCTTACTTTCTTTCTCCGCAAGACCACGAGGTGCCGAACCAAAGACTTTGCTAAATGGGCATTCATCGGTTCTTCCGCATGGGAGCCGGCTGATGAGCACCGGGCTTCTCCATCCATTCCTCACAAAGGAAGAGGCGATTAAAAACCTCGCTAGAGTCAATCTAATTACTACAAGTGTCCCGTGAATGGGGTCGAATCACTTACCCTGCCGACGGAGATCGAAGTTGAATCACGGCGTCTTCGGCTCGCGATGCAAGATGATGCGCTCTTGAACAAAGACCTCCGTGCACCTTCAGAGTGTTGTATCAAGAGCCCGCCAGCTCCTGTGCCGTTCGGATTAAACTCCCACAGATTAAATGCCCTTCTTGGCATGGGAGAATCAGCCGAGGAGCATGACTGACCACGCCGACGAGCCGGAGCCCATTGCTCACTAGCTTCCTCGATGCAGGCTCAAGTCCCGCCACCTTCCACCGATCACCCCACCGCAAGTTTCTTTCTTCGTGTGAGCTGCGCGGGGATTCCAGATCTAATTGGGGTCGCCGCCCATGCGGCTTGGCGCTGCTCGCAGATATAGAACCACCCCGATTGCCACCCTCTTGACGGAGTCCACGGCTGGTCCTTTCTAGTTAAGGGACGTTGGGCAACTTGCCCAACATAGCGCCCGCGATTCCGCTTATGCCCCTTCACAATCTTCGCTTGACGCTCAAGGTCTTGGAGCCATGTCAAGTGGGGCCGATGCAGAGAAAGGCCTCGCACAACGGCGATAAATGCCGAGATGTTGAGGACGGTTCGCGCAGATCGTGGAAATCCAGCCGAGAAAACATGAGCCCCTGGACGAATGGATGGAGCGGAAAGCCCAGTCCCATGGAGGAAGTGGGGAAGGAAGACGACCTCTCATGAGGCCCTGGGTGGGGATGAGCCTGCCGCTGCCGGGCAAATGCCAGACGATGTCGCCGAAAGGTATCCGCGTCACAAGAAGCTTGGTGATGTCCTCTTCTTCGCGGTGGAGGCCATCCATTTGCCTCCCTCCCACATATTCGGAGAAAGGTTGAGGTGAGATGCGCGAGCTTGGGCGTTGAGCTTGAGTTCGCAGGATGGATAAGCAAAGGAGGAAGAAGGCGAGGTGAGAAGGTAAATCCTTATCCCTTATATATAGGCGACAAAGCTATGCGCCCCTCACCGCCCGGTAAAACTCGCTGATTCTCCCTGCCGCCACCATCAATGGCGCGTTGGGTTACCCACGCACGTATTGATGAGAACTCGAATAAGGGGAACACGATTCTGCTCAGCAGACGCGTTGCTGAAACCGCCGCTAAACGCGGCCGAGGTGGTACAGCATTCAAACAAGGGCTTGGTGCCTGGGTGATGTCACGCCGCATAAATACGCCGCCAGATTGGATCGGTATACGTGTTTTATTCTCTATGTTTGGAATGTGGAAATTATTTTGCGTAGTTTGACACTCATCCTCGGTGTTCATTATCTTCTCCGATTATTCAAGGAGGAACCCGCTTTGCAATGCCCTAACATTATGCACGCCGGACTTATCGCTATTGAAGATTGGTTCAGGGCCAACCGAGGAGTCCTCGACTAGGGGTGTCCTGACAACTTCTGACTATCAATACACGCCTTAATTGCATTACATTTAAGATAGAAGATTGAAGACTCCGCCCGTGTCCCAAGGTACTTTCCTTGGCATGGAAGGCAAGCTTACATACGGATATGTAGATCTCCTACCATTGTAACCGGGGCTTTAGTCCGTGAGGGACACAACATTACATCTCAACAATCATACCATAGGCTAGCTTCTAGGGTTTAGCCTCCTTGATCTCGTGGTAGATCTACTCTTGTACTACCCATATCATCAATATTAATCAAGCATGACATAGGGTATTACCTCCATCCACAGTGGCCCTAACCTCGGTAAAACATTGTGTCCTCGCCTCCTCGCTACCATCCGCCCAGACGCACGCTCGGGACCTCTACTCCGAGATCCGGCGGTTTTGACATCGACAGGTGCATGTTCGGCCCAAAATCTTCTAAGCAACAGTTTTTCACCGCGGGCTATAATACCCTCTTTACCTCCTCACTATTTACTCCGCCGACCGCTGTCTCGCTTGAGCTCAGAGGATCGGAAGTATGTCTAGAGGGGGTGATTAGACTACTTGACAACTTAAAAGTTTAGCCTTTGATTAGGGCAAGTTTTTAGCAAGTTCACAATGATGACCAAGTCAATATCACCCTACACATGCAATTCTAGAGTTATGGCAGCGAAAGTAAATTGCACATGTAGTAAATAAGAGGTGGAGAAGAGCAAACGCAATTTGGAGACACGGAGATTTTTTCTCGTGGTTCCGATAGGTGGTGCTATCGCCAATCCACGCTGATGGAGACTTCAACCCACTGGAGGGTAACGGCCACGAGAGTCCACGGAGGGCTCCACCCACTAAGGGTCCACGAAGAAGCAACCTTGTCTATGCCATCATGGCCTACGCCCACGGAGGACTAGCCTTACTGGGTAGATCTTCACGAAGTAGGCGATCTCCTTGCCCTTACAAACTTCTTGGTTCAACTCCACATCTTGACGGAGGCTCCTGCTTACACCTAACTAATCTAGGAGGCACCACCTCCAAAAGGTAATAGATGGTGTTGGTGATGATGAACTCCTTGCTCTTGTGCTTCAAATGATAATCTCCCCAACACTCAACTCTCCTCACCGATTTGGCTGGTGGAAGAAAGGATTGAGTGGAAACCAACTTGGGAAGGCTAGAAATCAAGTTTCATATGGTGGGAGGGAGCAACTTGATCTCAACACAAGGGTAGGTAGTTTTTTCTCGTAAATGTAAGGTAGGAGTGGTAGTTCTTTTCTCGATGGCTCTTCCACTAATGAAGAGGAGGTGGAGGGTATTTATAGCCTCCACATTAAAATCCAACTGCTACACACATTTGACCAATCTCTTCGTAATCGGAAGTTGACAACTCGGTGAGACCGAAAGTTCAAATCTTAGAACGTTGGGATTTTCTGGGACCGAAAATACAATCTCTAGTCCGATTCTTCCAAAGTCTAGGGTTTGCCAATCTCGGTGGGACCGACTTTTCATCTCGTGACACCGATTTGAGTACGTATGTTATGTGTTTGGCAACACCAATTTCGTATGACCGAGTTTGGAATCGAAAATCCAAATTTTAGGGTTTGGGTATATGGTCGAGGTGGTTCATCCTGCAGACTGAGTTTATGGAATCTGGGACCGAGATTACTTATGGGTTTATGTTGGAATGAAAGATTGTCGATAGTTTGAGAGATAAATCACTAAGCACTTTGAGCAACCAGATCATCATCATAACCTCATCCCCTTTTAATAGTATTGGCTTTCCTATGGACTCAATGTGATCTTGGATCACTAAACCAAAAATAGAGTCTTGAGCTTTTGCCAATGTTTTCCTTAGCATTTTGAGGGGTCCACATCATCACCATTGCCATACCCATATCAATCGAACTTTCAAATATTCTCAAGAAATGATTAGTTCAATGATATATATGTTGTTATTAATTACCAAAACCACCCGGGGATTAGTTGCACTTTCAATCTCCCCCTTTTTGGTAATTGATGACAACATATAGATCAAAGCTTCGACAAATGATATAATCAATGAATAACATCGTCGCTTTGAGAAGTATGTGATAAGCAAGAGCTCCCCCTAAATTTGTGCATTATTTAAGATTTGTGTTTGAATGCAAATGCACAATCGATTAGGATCATGGGTCACTCTTCCATGTCACATACATCTTGGTGGAGCGCACAAAATGATAAGAATGAATAGCATGCACCCAATCACCAAGACATGAGTAAGTGATCATACAAGGTGTGAATAGAATATGATAAGCATTAAGCACACATTAAGCATAGTATGATCAAGCACTCATCAAGATAGAGCAAACGAGTATCAAACACACTAAATGTCTCAAAGAACTCAAAAGTATCTCAAGGAAAACCGCAAACGAAAGAGCAAAAACGAGCACTCTCTCTCGAAGTCCTATGATCTATACACTTTTCCCTTTGGCAACAAGTTACCAAAAAGTTCGAAGGTATAGAGCTAATCGCCACTAGGGACTCGCCGCTCCCTCGTCAAGGCCGATGGAGTGGAGATAGCTGATCTCAAAAGCTTCACCAAGTCTGTGGAGCCGGAGGAGGGATACGGAGCTGCTCGAACCGATGGAGCTGTGGAGGTGCCGGCGTAGTAGCCCTGGGTCTGCCATCGAATAGCAAATGATCCGGGCTTTAGGGCACTACAAAGCAGCTGCTCATAGTCATCTCCGACTAGATCACCTTCCATCTCCTTCATGAGCTCCGCTTTCTCCTTCGCTTCTCAATGTCTCGCCTCAAGCTTGTTGACGGTGACTCTGACTTCACCACTTTGACATCCAGAGCATGGAACTTATCTTCAACTATCCTCTCAAGACTTCTCGAGATCGCACTATGTCGCCAGCGTAGTTCAATTCTTCGAGTGGCTTCAAGAAGTTGTTCTCCAACGCTTGGGCTTTGCCGCTTCCTTCTCATTTTAGCTTGTTTGGTAGCTTCAGCATTTAGCGTGTCCTTCAACAGATGTGGGAGCATCCTCACCATCACAACTTCATTATCTTCATGTTCAGCAGCAAGTGGCAAGTGGGGTCTATCCAATGTAGGTGTCCGTGCAAACTTGGCATTAATGAGCATCCTCAATATGCGAGCAAACCCACACGATTCTTTCTTCCTGTCCCCCGTCAGCCCTCTTGATATTCTCTACTATCGTGTCCATCACCTTAAAAGGTGTCTTCCGATCCTGAATGTGCAAGATGTTGATAGAATAGCCTCTTATCATGCGGTGGTCTCGACTTGGGCATCAAAGTATGCCTGTAATGGTGTTAGTGGTTGGGAGACCGCCTCAAGATGATAAACCGATCCAAGCTTCCATATCTCAACATCCTTGTCGTGTACCTCATTGTACATGTTCTTCATAGACTCGTGATTCTTCTTTGGAATGCCATAGACATCAACATCATCGCCCCTTGATATCGTGCATTCAAAGAACGCCTCCATTCCTCAACAGCTTGAGGAGAATCTTCGTCTTCCGGCATCCATACACTTCCGCCATCTCGGATAGAAGTGTGGGTGGCATAGAACTGCATGATCATCTCATCATTCCAAGCAACCAACTCTCACCAACAAACTCAGAACTCCACATGCGTGAAGCTCTCATGCACATGTGGAAATAGTCTCGGTTTTCATCATCGATGTAATCCCACCACATATCCGTGTCAAGAATAATTGGCTTATTATCCATGAGCATCGTCTCATAAAAATCTTGTTGCTCTCTCGTGTGGAACCTAGAGTCAACAATGTCCTTCTCCCGGTGGCATATGGATCAACTTGCCTCCATAGCCCGAGACCTTTGTCCTTCCTTTCCTTCATATTTTCAGCTCGAGGATGAGCATCATTATGAACTCGCAATTTCGCTCGAGCCAAAGAAACATGTGCCTCTTCATCGATTCAGCAGTGGCACATTGTCCTTCTTCTTCTCCTCAGGTATATTTTCATAGCTTTTGGCTTGGCAGCAGGTTTGGCTTGGGCTGCTTTTGCTGGAGCTGATGGCTTAGATTTTGTGGGTGCTCCTGCCTCGATGGCATCTCCCATCAACTTTTGCTTCGAGGAGGTCGGGTGCTTCTCATCGTAGTCATCATCATCGCTTCTTCATGAACTAGCCTCTTCCTCTTGGAAGTTTTCTTGATCTTGCCGGAGGTTTCTTCTTCCATGCTCAGCTTTCTTGCAACTGGTGGATTTCTTCTTTGCTGGTGCCTTTTTTGTTTGTCGCCTTGATAGCCCTTTGGCAACCACTTTCCTCTTAGGCTTGGAAGTTATCTCCTCATCTCGCAACAAAGTCGAGTCTTCCTCATCGTAATCCTTCTTCCCGCCCTCGTGGCACCGGAGGCAATCCACTTGGAGTGCTCTCTCCATCATCTAAAAACTGCTGCTTTCAGACTTGTAATCGCCTCGAATCTCAACCGGTGATTCGACTGTTCGGCTGTCACTTGCATCGTATATGACCCATAACCTCGTGAAAAGAATAGGTATAGGCGTAATAGAAGAGTTATCACAAACTGCAGAGGATTTTGCAAAATAAATGAGTTCAAACATTAGTTTTAGGTTTTCACAGCAATGCATTTCGGTCCGACCGAAGTCTAAAATTCGTGAATCCAAGTGCCTAAATGCACTCATACACACCACTTTCGTTTGACCAAAATGGGTTTCGCCCAGCCGAGAGCACTAGGGTTTCACTAAATCCTCACTTCGTCTTACCGATGGCACAACTCGTTTAACCGAAAAGCGCAAAGGTAATGGCCGTAAGCCAAATCGGTCATCCGAGAATGTAGAATCGGTCACACCGAGATGTGTTCATGAAACCTAACCCTAAAATTTTCACTCGAATTTTGTTCTATGATCTAATCACTGGATAGGAAGATTTTAATCTTGGCAAGAAGTTAGGCAAAACCTATCGTAGAATCGAGGTTGAAGCACGAGAGGGATGAAACTCACCCAACTGTGGAGCTTCACTACGGCGGCAACGGCGCGACGAGATCGACCGCTGACGCGATGGAGACCACAAGCGAGGGCGACATGCGACGGCGGAGACGATCCAAGACCACGGCGACGGCAATAAGGGTTTGAGGGCGAGGCGCTTGAAGAAGTAATCAACGCTGCTGTCCTCGGTATATATTCTTCGTTGCTCGGTGGGACCGAAGTTGAAAACCTTGGGACCGAGATGGTTAATCAAGGGTAAGCATATCACTTTAGTCACGCCGAATTTGTAACTCGTTTCACCGAGGTGAAAACCTAGATCAATCCAAGTGATTTCGTCCGTCCGATTTGAGTATATTGGTTCGACCGAAAGTACTTAGAAGGTTTTGGAAGTTAGGCTTGACGGATTGTAAGGCTCCGAGTGTCTCCTCACCTCGTCTCGTCCAAAAGTCTTGTTCAAAGTTTGTGATATAAGCATGAATAGAGTTTGAGACAAGAAAGCATAGATAGCTAGAGGAACTTAGGCATTCTTGTCCATCCATTTGGTCAAAAAGAAAAATCCAAAAGACCAAAGCAACAAATGGATGTCCTCGAATGGATAAAATCATGCATCCAACATGCTCACACAATAAGATAGCAAATAAAATATGTGTCAAACATGCACAAACAAAACACTAGCTACTAGCACACAATTTGGCGATGACTAGGTCATCTATATATGAGTATATTGATTTAGGAGTCAAATGAGAACATTTGATCATAGGTCATACTCATCGCTTAAGCACAAGTGGGGTTACCACTTTTCCATAAAGCATTAATGTGTTCACATCATTTGAAGATGCTTTAGCTCATTTCTTTAGAGCAAAGCTCCCCTTGATGTGAGAACCCTTTTAAAGGGTCAAACTAACCTTGGGTTGTCGTTGAAGACTTCATGTAGATGTTGAAGATGTGGATGCTCAATGTTGATGAAGATCATCAAGAGTTGGGAGCAATCCTTTGATTCGCACTTTCAATACCTACATGGGTTAGTCCCACAAGGAACAAACAAGGATATCCATGGACATAGATTGAAGTACACAATAGATGATGTCCATGAAAGCAATGATTACCTTGTCCTTGACTTACCAACATGAGGGTTTGT
>JAHHZJ010004242.1:0-10875 GCA_021437245.1 Aegilops speltoides | reverse complement strand
AGGAATGCACTTTTCACATCCATTTGATATAAGATGATATCATGATGGTTAGCATAGGCAAGTAAAATGTAATAGCCTCAAGTCTAGCAACAGTGCAAAAGTTTCATCAAATCAATTCTTCAACTCTGTGTAGCCTTGAGCTACTAGTCGGCCTTATTCCTCACCACAAGGCCATTTTCATCTTGCTTGTTCTGTAGATCCACTTTGTGCCAATGATATTATGCTTTGAGGATCCTGGCGATCACCAATTCCTCTACATTGTTCAGCTCGAATCGATGTAATTCTTCTTGCATAGCCTGAATCCACTCCGCCCGTAAATGCTTCATCTACCTTAGTGGGCTCGAGATAGAGACAAAAGCATAGTGCCCACAAAAGTTAGATAAGTGTGAAGCTTTTGAGCGTGTGAGAGGACCCGTGCGCTAATGTCATCGATGATCTTCTCCACTTGCACTTCTTTTGCAACGCTGGATGAGTGGTTGTCACGAGGATTTTGATCAGCATTTTCTTCAAAGACCATTTTCCTCATCATGTTCTTCAGTGCATCACTCGACGCTCTTCATGAACAGGAATGAATTCTTCAGCAGATTCTTCAAGAGGAATGACATCCTCAGCTGCTTTGAGCTTGATAGCATCCTCAGTGCTGGTTCATCTAACACAGTAGGTAGGTGCTCTCTTTGCAGCCATTAGTTTCATCGAACCGACATCTACAAAGGTCAACAATCTTGTGAAGAACAATGTTGAAGACTCAGAGGTGTGCGTAGTCCTTTCCGAACTCAAGCATAAAACCTTCATGTGCTTTCGTGCAAATTTAGAGTTGTGGTGAGGATCTCTAATCCAACATTTAGCAATCAAGACTTTGAAATAACTCACATTGGGTTTCTTGTCGCTGAGGAGTTCATAGGCGTCTTCTTGAAGAATTTGTGAAGATATACTGCTGATGATGTGGCAGCAAGATCAATTGCATCAATCCAAAACGCCGAGGCGTTTTGTATTCATCAAGCATAGTGCAGCCATCTCAACAAGAGTTCTGTTCTTGCGCCCACGACGCCATTCTCACGAGGAGTATAGGGAGCAGATAACTCATGAGTAATACCAAGTTCATCAAGATAGGCATCAAGACCAGAATTTTGAACTCAGGCCCATTGTCACTTCGATATGCTTGATCTTCACACCAAAGTTGGTGAAGCCCTCGAGGAAAATCGCTTGAAGACTTCCGCACTTCATGTTTGTAAGCAACAATGTGTACCCATGTATATCGAGAATAATCATCAACAATGACAAAACCATATAAAGATGCATCATTAGTGACCGCTGAATAATGATTAGGTCCAAGAGGTCCATGTGAAGCAATTCAATGGACGGTAGTGGTCATGATAGTCTTCGCTGGATGCTTGGCCTTGGTCATTTTTCCGCTTCACATGCTCCGATAAGTGATCCTTGAGGAATTTGACATTCTCAATGCCAATGACATGCTTCTTCTTCGCAAGCGTGTTCAAATTCCTCATGCCTCGCATGACCAAGTCGCGATGCCATAGCCAGCCTTCCGAAGCTTTTGCAAGTAGACACACGGCTGGTTGTGGTCCCAGAGAAATCAACAATATACGATCTCCTCTCCTAAAGCCTTCAAGACTTTGGAATTGTCACTTCCATAATCACAACACACGATATTTGCCAAGACAACAACCATATCAAGATCACAAAGCATTGAGATCGACATAGATTGTATCCTAAGGACTCAACAAGCATGACTTTGTCCATGTGCTTATCCTTAGAGATAGCAACCTTACCAAGACCCAATACTGACTTTTGCCTTTGTCAAAAGATGATATGCTTCAGAGGTGACGGTGATAAGGAGCATCCATCAATAGATTCTTGTCACCAATCATGTGATTTGTACATCCACTATCGAGGACCCATTCAGTGGTTTTGGGTTGATCATCCCGCAGATGAATTAGTGTAGCTTATAATTCATATGCTTCATCGTGAAGAATATGATATCAAGTTCATCGATGAATTTCATCAAAAGTAAACTGATATAGCAAGATGAGGACGTGAAATGAAAGTTCATTTCATCATGATTCGCCAAGGCCCTTTCAGCATTTTGTCGTCCTCAAAGAAATTCTTCAGACGTTAGAGCACGCCCGAGACCTGACCTGCAGAAGAGATTAGTTCTTTTTCTTCACCACCCACATCTTGAGGGGTGGCAAAGAGTTCATCATCCCGCGAAAGCACCATGTGAGAAAGGTGGCAAAGATGCCAAACCATTTCGCTTAGCATGGAGGGGTTAGGTAAGCATATGAATAAGGAGTAATTCTTCGAGGACTTATGAACATAATGGTTTGAAGAATAATGCACATATTCATAGCCCTTAGCTCTACCTCAAGAGAGTTGTTAGCACGATGATAATATATGAGGACTTTGATCCAGATGAGGAATTTGATCCATGAAGAATTTGATCGGGGGTTCCCTGTTCTTCATAGGTGGTGTCATGAACATTCACCAAGACTTTCAAACAGCTTTTGGGAACCCAATTTTCTTCATAAACCGTCCTGCAGCTTAGTGCCAACATATCTAGCAAATACTTCACCATTCGATTTTTGAACAGTTTATAGTTGAGTCAAATGACTCATAAGAATGAGGAGATTCACATGTAAAAGAAAGTTAGATGGATCAATCGAGGTCCCTTTGCAGAACCCATGAGGTTTTGGGATACCGCCGCCCAATATGTTCCATCGGCATTGAGTTTTCTCAAAGGCAATACCTCTTTCCTAGGGTTTCTGAGGATCTTTTTGAGCACATCACAAAGTGTCCGATGCCCTTTGAGGCTTTTGTACATGCCTGTATGAAACCTTCGCCCCATTGTCAAGGATACTAGCAATGTCCTCGATGAGGAATTAGTGATAGCAGAGGCATGAAGAATTTGTAACATTGAAGCATTTGAACATTCAAATGAAGAATTAGGGATTCACGCTCAATGCATTTAAGCATGGAGGAACAAATTCCGAGAAGGCTGATTTGTTGAGCTAGTAATGAATCGGCCCCTTCTCAAGATCTTCATAACACACTTTAGCTTTTCAAGATCTCCTTTTGAAGAGATCAAGAGAAAGTTTCCATGATCCCAAAAGAGGGTATTATGTTGATTTTGAAGGACGCCAAACTTGGAGGAATTTTCAAGACATTCACCCAATGCTTTGACCGATCCATTTCTTTTGCAAAATATTATCACTTTTTCTAGCATATCTTGAGTTTGTTCTAAAACCGCTTTGTTGTTTAGTGGCAACGCAAATAAGTTTGGTTAGCAAGATTCAATATCATCATCGATTCATCGCGATTCACATTATCGATTCAATCACAAGACCGGATGAGGAATTCGTTACCTAAGACCGCTTTGCCATGAACAAGATGCAAGATGATGATTCCCAAAGTCATCGTTGAGATTCCTTGAAGTCCTCAAACCAGGGATCATGACGAGTTGATGACCTTTCATAGACAGAGATTCGGGTCCCTATTTCAATTCCAAGATGCATAATTCCCAATTGATTCTCGATATGGGGAGCAGATGATATCCTTCGCTATGATATCAAGTCAGGTATTTATAATATCATCAGATTCACCATTTGCATAGATCAAAGACCAATTAGGGTCCATATTGTTTTTCCATGAGGGTCTCATCATGGCCTTCACTTGGGATAGTCATGACCGCCAAAGATAGGGCATGTCACTTTCTTCATACCTCCTTTAATAACTAAAACCTGTGGGTTAAACAAATCACGTAACAAGGGAGTACTTTGCTCGATACCAATTGAAAGTGCTTATATCGACTAGAGGGGGGTGAAAGGGTTTATGAATTCTTCATTAGGAATTTGGTGAGGAAATTCTTATAAGAACTACTTGCAGGAATATGTACTCAAGTAAACATAACAGATACACATAGTCAAGATGATGAAATGAAGACTAGAACAGAGTACAAAGCGAAACACAGATAGCAAGATGAAGACAAAAGATCAAGAAATTGAACGAGGAATTTGTGAAAGTCTTCACCAAAGTCTTCAAGCAGATATGAACAACATTCAAACAAGAATGAGGAAATGAAAGAGTTGAGGAAATAGAACCACATTGGTGAAGACAATGATTTGGAACCAGTTCCAACGCTGTCCGCTTGTACGCCCTGTTGAGCGGCCGAGTATTTAAACTCGAGGACACACAGTCCCTGACACCCAGCCTCGAGCCGCAACTCAGACACCCAGTCCTCACCGTATTCTCCTTGAACTAAGACCACGCAGCCTCGGCCCAATCACTCGTGGTAAGTCTTTAGTGACTTCCAAACCTTCACAGACTTGGTCACCGGCGATCCACAATTCCTCTTGATGTTCTAGACCTTGACGCCTAACCGTCTGGAAGAAGCACAGCCTTCAAAGGTAATAAGCGCCGGATCCACGCAGGATCAATTTCTTCAATGATGCTCAATCACTTTGGGTTTGTGGGGTTTGGTTTTGGGATTTTCCTCACTTGATGATTTTCGCCAAAGTCCTTGAGGATGGGTTGCTCTCAAATGACAAGTGTCAAGTTCTTCGAGCAGCCAACCAGCTAGTGGTTGTAGGGGGTGGCTATTTATAGCCTAGGGAGCAGCACGACATGATAAGACATAAATGCCCTTCAATGATATGACCGTTAGGTGGATAAGATATTTTGGGACAGCCGCCAAGAAGATAAAGAACGGTCGGAAATTTGACTTTCAAATTCCTCGTATCATCATGTTCTCATCGTAGGCAATTCAGACCTGGCGATTTAACTCTCGCCAGAAGAAGTCATCAAGGACTGTAAGAACTGTGTCTCACATCAAGAATTTGATCGAATCGTATGAGATTTCCAATGGCTTCACTCAAGGGATTGGTAGGTGTAGGATTTTGAGTTGAGCATCACATGGAAATTTTTCCTTAGTATTTCTCGACTCCTTTAACAAGACGTGTGTTTCCTATGACTCAAGAAAGAGAAAATGAAACTACTAAAACAAAAGTCTTCACGCTCATATTCCTCAATGAATATCAAGTCTTCAAGGTCACACCAATTTCTTCACTTTCAAAGTCTTCTAAAGTCTTCGTAATATCAAAGTCTTCAAATAAGAACTTCATTTTTAGGGTCGACTTTCTCTCAGAAATATCAAACTCCTCATAGACTTATAGACCTGTACACTCACAAACGATCGCCATTTAACCTATAAGTCTTCAATACACCAAAATCACTAAGGGCACTAGATGCACTTACAATCTCCCTTTTGGTGATTGATGACAACATAGGTTAAGTTTTCAATGGGGATAAACATATGAAGTGTAACACGATATTGAGAATTTGATTGCAAGATATAGAAGAACCCCCTAATATGTGCATAGTGAGGAATTTGCTTTTGAGGCAATGCACATTTGAAGAATTGAATCATGGAGATCTCCCCATATCTTGTAATTCATACACGCATTTGATATATAATATGAAGAATTTGAAATGCATGATGAATATGGTGCCCGATGAGATTCAAGATGCAATAATATTAACAAGGAATAAGCATGAATAGCACATCAAAGTTTCAGAGCTCAAGGCATCAAAAGCATCGTGAGCACGACCAAAAGTATCAAGGCACCATCGATTTAAGATTACAACTCAATCCAATAAAAGTTTCGAAGAACGAGAGTTGTAACTTAATAAAAACGCCTATAATATAAACCCGCTTGAAGACTAACTCAGATTTCTCCTTTGTCATCAAATGACCAAAAGGATTGAAGCCGAGGACTAACGCTCAAGATTTTCAAGTCGATGGAGGAGCGCCAGCATTGTCGGGTTGGTTGTTGAAGTAGGGCTCGCCGCAGGTCGCCCAAATCTTCATGTTCACGGCCACGCGATGAAGAATAAGAACCGCCACCGATCGAACTTTGACTCTCTTGAATTTCTTCTGAGGTGGTGCGATACCAAATGCTTCCTCGAGACCCATAGTCTTCAATTCTTCCGAAATATACATGATTGAGAACAGGGGCGGAGGGTTTCATGAAGTAGTATGATTTTCTTCACCCATTATGTGTTGAGGTCATGTTGTGAAGAATTGCAGCAAATTGACGCCACCCATTTCGATTTGCTCAACCTTCCGATGAAGACCGAGGAGTAACTCACCACCACCCCGGTTGTTGCTTGAGGCTTTTGCTTGGTGGGTATTTTGGGAGTCATGTGTTGCGAATCCAGGGGAGTAAGATGGGAGACGGAATTGACCATCCAATGGAAGTGCCTTCATCAATCACAAGTGCTTTTCCTTTTTATGATGAAACGGTCGCTTGAGGACTTCAATGGGCAAGTAGCTACCATGGTTCGGAGTGTCACTTTGTAATTAGTGAAGATCTTGCCTTATGAATCTCATAATCCAAGGCATATGGCTTCATAAAAGGTGACATTGCAACATTACCGAGTCCCTGAAGAAATCATAAGTTGACGGAACGCCATGAATGATGTTGAAAAGCATGTTCTTCATGATGCCAACGACATCTTCATCATTTGAGTCGTGGGTTTTGATGGGACTCATTGTCTTCGCTAATAAGACACCGACATAAAGAATTCCTTGACGAGGAATTTGGTTCGAGGGGCCTGCCCGCTTCAAAAGGCTTCATGAGCACTTGCATAAATGATCAAAAGGTCAGAGACAAGGCACTTTCATGGGAGGATCAAGAGGAAGGACACGGCTTCATGCGGTGCCTTTAGTGAGTGTTTTCCTCATCCCCAAAGCACCCATGAATTGACATCTTCAAAGATCCTCCGGATATGCAAAGTGGCAAGAACTCAAGAATGAGTTCTTCATTCCAACGATATCCGGGAATTAGGTCTCGATCGTGAATAACCGAGGACGCTCAAGATGGTAGTGATTCCATATCCACATGAGGAATATGCTCATGGTCAAGATCTTGTCCTTGTCAAAAGCACCGAGGAATAAAGTTTGCTTGAGGGAGTCCGGCCTTTTCCTCATGCAGCAGATATATGGATTGTATAAGGAAGAACACATGCTCAAAAGAAGTCTTCCCTTGAATTTTTGCTTGCTCGAGAACGGATTCTTTGGTTTGGGCAGAGAATATCGTGATTTGCAAGACAACCTCGGAATCGCGATCTCGGGCTTCAGCCGAGGAATTTCTTTCCTCTTCGAATGGGATCAACAAAGAGTTCTTCGACTAGTGGCGGAATTCTTCATGAATGCAATGGGGATGAGTTTCTTCAGAGCCCAATTGAACAGTAGCCGGGACCGAGGAATTTGTTGAATTGGAGTGAAGAGAGGTATTGGGATGCCGACTTTCCAAAAGTCATCGCTCATCAGTGTAGGCATCCAATATCCACGCCTTCATCTTTTTTCATTCTCAACCCACCTCTTCACCGGAACCGGGCAGGGGAAACACCGTGAAGGGAATTTCCACTTCAATTTCTTCATCGTTTTCCGAGGTAGCAAAGATTGATTTTCTTCATCGATCCCGGGATCTTGTAGTCTTCCATAAGGAACAATTTTTAGAACATGGAGGAAATGGGAACGGCATCAAGGATTTTCAACGAGCTGGTCATTGGTTTATTTTTTCGCAACAAGAATTTGACACAGATGCCTTTCTTTTCATGCACTGCTTTGTTTGTTTCTTACTTAAAGGTAGAAGAATTGGAGTTGGTGTTGCAGGAGCCGAGGACTGGTTCGCCAAAGAATTGGCTTGCCGATTCTTCGTTTTTCAGCCACCACTAGTGGATGCCCGGAATTTTTCAGGGGAATGAGTCATCCCCCGAACTTTATTCTCACCAGTTGAAAGTCATCCAAAGGGCATTTTCGAGCGAGGAGTCTTCACCGAGGATTTTCTTGTTTGGTGGGCTGCAAATTGTCATTTTCTTTGTCAAATTGAAATCTCACCTTGGCCTTGCCAATCAAGATTTAAGCATCAAACTTTGCCGAGGGCTTGATTTTGATTGAGCTTTGAGAAGTTCTTCAGAGTCGTTGATGATGTTCTTCCTCGTTTCCTTTTCGCTTTTCTCTTTATTTCACGAGTTTTCAAATTTCCATTTCCAAAGATGAAATGGTTCAAGATATGACTTTGACCAGAGTCAAAGGCGATCGTATGGGAGTGTTTGGATCTTGATGCCATGTCGATAAGTCAAGGATCTTCTTCGATCCAAAAAGAGGACCTTTTCCTTTCTCTAGCGCCTTTTGTACGTCGATGATTTCCAAGTTCTTCATCGGGCTTCATCATGAGGGCACGTGAAGGCAACCGTTTTTTGGGACGGCCGAGGACCGGCCCAAAGTTGCTTTTGTCTTCAGAGGGGGCCCGATGAGGACATTTGCACCAGGAACTTGCCGAGACACCGTAAATCGAGAAACCCCGAGTCCTTTGAAGTAGCGATGCACATGAGTTGAGGACTGGAGGAGCTGCCGAGGATTTTGAGGAGCAGAGCCGAGGAATTTGCCGTGAGGGCGCCCCGAGGAACTGGGCCGGAGGGCGCGGGTGAAGCACTTGGCTTGGCGGCTTTTCGATTGATTTCTCGGCTTGACCGAGGTTCAGCCGGGCGCAGAGCAGAATCTCATTGAATTTTCACCCCTTGGCCTGTTTGCCAATTTGGCTTCGCCGACCATTTTCTTCAGAAAGTTTCACCACGCTTGATGCTGGTGGGATCAGATTGGCAGTGCCAAAGGAGCTCTTGGGCATGGAGGGTTTAAGGAATTTCTTCATGTACTTGGGAGTAAATAGGATATTCCTCCACTCGTGCCCATCTTCGTTTCCTCCGATGCGACTTTGGCTGATTTTTGGTCTCTTCCAAACTTGGCTTCATCAGGTTTGGAGTCTTGTAAATTTCATCGGAATCTCAAAGGCCCAAATGACCCCGTTTCTTTCCTCCTTCAGTTCTTGCCTTCCGCCATTTTCTTCGATGAGGAATTTGAACAATAGAGCACTCAAGAAGTATGCAGTTCTTCGAGGAACGCTGCAAATGAGTTGGATGAGAACCTAGTGATTCAAAGAAGGGACATGAGTACCGTAAAGGTGGGTGCGGGAATTTGGAGAGGTCATATGCTTCGTAAGATTTTTTAAAAGGAAAAGTTTTGAGGAATTTTACCAGCTTGAGCCTTGAGGAATTTCACTGCGCTTGCCTTAGGTTGAGTTGAGATTGAAAATCCGCAATTGAGGAATCTTGAAGAAATGAATGCTTAGAGAGATAAATCAAGAGTATAGTGGGAGGTGTTATATGTGAAGATTTGAAGAACAAAACACCTTGAAGATTTTTAAGATTTGAGAATCAAAGTGAGTAATAAAAATGACTTTTAATTACCCGAATCAAGAACACAAAAGGAGATGAACCGTGGTGAAGTTATTTAGATCTCCCACGCCCAACTTGGCAGGGAGACGCTACGGCGGGGGAGTGAAGATTTCCCGCGCGGTACGACGGGGACGAGGTCGAGGCAAAGGAAGCTTTCCTCACCGATGGCGGGGGAAGGGCGCTTAGGGTTTGAGGAGAGCCGCGAGAAATACGAGTAAATGAAGTAAGGAAGGAGAGGGTATTTATAGCCAGGTGAAAAACTGTTCGCCAAGATTTTGGGATAACATGCCTCCCCTTTCTCCTTCACCGACATGTGTCACCCACGACGCGGGATGAGATCGTAAGATCGGGTGAATAAACTAATGTATCGTGGGAAGCGGAACGGTTTGAGCGAAAACCAAAATCTGGATAAGATTTGTTTTAAAATTGTCGAATTTCTTCACCAAGGACACAAAAAGTTTGAAGATTTTGAACCCGAAGAATTTTGAATGAGGGGAGTTAATAGAGGGGAAGGGTCCGATCACATTCACTTAGCGAAATCACAACTTGAAGAAATAGCAATAAGTGAATGCCAGAGGACATAAACTCAATATATATATAGCCAATGAAGAAAAGACGGAAATAGTGAAGATTTTGCAAAGTTGAAGAATTTGAAAAATGAGGAATTTCAAAATGAGGAAAACTCAAATTGAAGATTTTCAACTTTGTGGTTAACCACGATAAGAATGATGATTTCAACCGCAAATTGTCGAGGGTTTCGAGAATCAAATTCTTCATTAATTTTTCACACTTAGATGTTATTCTTCATTGATTGAAGAAAACGCTTTTTCATGTGTTCACATCTAAGTCATCAATTCTCATAAGGGTTAGGATGTGTCCTTTTCAAAGAACATTCAAGATTCTAAGATATTTAGCTCACACCCAACTTGCTAAATCTTTCTCATCCAAGGGCTTAGTGAAGATATCGCTAGCTGTTCTTCGCCTTCACATGCTCGATGGAGATATCGCCTTCAACACATGATCACGAAGAAAATGATGACAACTGATGTGCTTAGTCTTCGAAAGTGCTGAAGGGTTTGAGCAATCTTGATGGCACCTCATTGTCGCAGAGGAGAGGCACATTCTTCACATTGACGCCATAGTCCTTGAGGGTTTGCTTCATCCAAAGCGTTGAGCACAGATGAGCCAGAGCAATGTATTCAGCCAAAGAAAGACAAGGATACGCAGCGCTTTCTTCGAGGACCAACAAACCAAAGATCGTCCGAGGAAATGACAAGTGCCGATGTTGACTTATGGTCCACACGATCACCAAAGATAGTTGAGTCAATATCCAATGAGATCAAAAGCAGAGCTTGGGGTACCATAATCCTAGTGTTGGGTGTGAGCTAGATATCAAGAATATGCTTCACACCTTATGGTGTGATTCCTTCGTGCAGCTTGAAATCGGGCACACATGCAAACACTAAGCATTATATCCGCCTAGATGCACATAAGTACAATAAAGAACCAATCATGGAGCGGTAACCTTGTGATCAAAGTCAATAATTTTCATCGCATAGATGGCCA
>JAHHZJ010004240.1:0-10031 GCA_021437245.1 Aegilops speltoides | reverse complement strand
TTAATTAATTAATTATTATTTTTATTATTATTATTATTTATTTATTTATTTAAACTCCCTTTTTTAAAACGCTTCGGGGGGGCCCTTTGTCAAGGGGCCAAAGGCCAGCGGTTTGGGCGCCATCTGCCAAGGCATGGCGCAGAAGTGCGGCTGCTGGGACCGATCATGAGTGCTCGCCTCACAGGATTGCAGAAGGCGAGGCCACCGGGCTGCGGGGCGCGCCGTATGGGCGGGCAGGCCCTGGGCAGGTGGCCAAGGCAAGATGCGGTCGGCGCAAGGCGAACGGCCACAAGGCCAAGGCAATGGCGCTGGCGCAAGGGAAGCATGTGCCGCCAAGGTGAGGTGGGCTGGCGGGTGCACGGTGCGTAGAGGAGAGGCTAGGGCGAAGGAAGAGCAATGGCAGGGACGGCCAAGGCGCCACGGGGCCTCGCGCGTCGCGCGTAGGGAGAGAGAGGAGGCGCAAGGCTCACATCGAGGAGTAGGGACGAGGCAGCGGACTCGTGGGGAGGACGGGACGCTGCCGGGCGGGGAGCAGACCGTGGGGAGTCCGCAGGCGGCGGTTCGTGAGGTGGTCCACGAGGAGGAGGATGGGACGCGCGACGAGGTGGCGGTGATGACGGGCGGCGCCGTGAGGCGACGGTGGATGACGCACCCGAGGCAGGGGCGCGGCCGAGGCGGGGGCTCCAAGGCCGATGACGGGCGGCGCCAAGTGGCACCGGCGCTGGGCGGCGTGGGGCGGGTCGACGCGACAGGAGATGGGGACGGGCGCCGTGCCCCAATCCAATCGGGCAGAGGAGGGGAAGGACCGAGGGGAGTTGGAATGGTCCCCGATCCAGATTGGATCGAGGTGGGGAGTTTTGGCTCGATCCCGATTGACTGGAGGAGAGGGAGGGCGCTGTGGGGGAGGGAGGGTCGCCTAGGGTTTCGGCCGACGGGAGGATATGGGGAGGGGTGGCCGGCCTAGGTGGTGGCGCAGGGCTAAGGCCGCTTGGGCCACGGCCTGCTGGGGGGCTTCTGCTTCTTTTTTGTTAGTTTTCGTTTTTTTTGTTTTCCTTGTTTTATTTATTTTCTTTTCTTTTAACTTCCAATTTATTTTAGTTTCAATAAAATACCAAAGTGGCACCTAAATTGTTGTTACAAATTATGGCACAACCACAAAAATGTTTCATCCCAAAATAATATAGTTTAATATTCTACAAAATACTTAAAGGCATTTAATTAATGGTTTTAGCTACTGTTTTAATTTTAGTTCATTTTAACATTTTATAAAAGTGTAGTTCCTCCGCCATATTTACTTATGCATAATTTGGCTCACCCTCAACATTTTTGTTTTAATATTTGAAAATATTTTATTGTTTGCTTGATTTTGAATTTGAATTCAACCGTTTTCAACTAAAGCGAGATTAGCTATAATAATTGAGGTGACACGCATCATTAACGGGATTATCAGAGCCTAATTACCCAAGGCCACATGGGGTCCCAGAGTGATTTACACGATTAACAAACCCTGGGGTGTGTTTATGTGTCGGTAATCAACACTCGCAGTTTTGGCCGATTCTGGCCCGTTTCATGGACTATTACTCAATGTTTTAGGGTCCTAGAGTGATTACAACGATTACCGAACCCTGGGGTGTGTTTACGTGTCGGTCATCAACACTCGCAGTTTTGGCCGATTCTGGGACGTTTCATGGACTATTACTCACTGTTTTGGGGTCCTATAGTGATTTCAACGATTAACGAACCCTGGGGTGTGTTTACGTGTCGGTCATCAACACTCACAGTTTTGGCCGATTCTGGGCCGTTTCATGGACTATTACTCACTGTTTTGGGGTCCCAGAGTGATTTACACGATTAACGAACCCTGGGGTCTGTTTACGGTTTCGTAATCAACACTCGCAGTTTTGGCCGATTCTGGCCCGTTTCATGGACTATTACTCAATGTTTTAGGGTCCTAGAGTGATTACAACGATTACCGAACCCTGGGGTGTGTTTACATGTCGGTCATCAACACTCGCAGTTTTGGCCGATTCTGGCCCGTTTCATGGACTATTACTCAATGTTTTGGGGTCCTAGAGTGATTACAACGATTAACGAACCCTAGGGTGTGTTTACGGTCACCATCAACACTCACAGTTTTGGCCGATTCTGGCCCGTTTCATGGACTATTACTCACTGTTTTGGGGTCCCAGGGTGATTTACACGATTAACAAACCCTGGGGTGTGTTTACGTGTCGGTAATCAACACTCGCAGTTTTGGCCGATTCTGGCCCGTTTCATGGACTATTACTCAATGTTTTAGGGTCCTAGAGTGATTACAACGACTTCCGAACCCTGGGGTGTGTTTACGTGTCGGTCATCAACACTCGCAGTTTTGGCCGATTCGCCCGCTTCATGGACTATTACTCACCGTTTTGGGGTCCTCAGAGTGATTTCAACGATTAACTAACCCCGGGTGTGTTTACGTGTCGGTCATCAACACTCACGCTTTGGCCGATTCTCGGCCGCTTTCATGGACTATTACTCACCGCTTTGGGGTCCCGTGAGTGATTTACACGATTAACGAACCCTAGGGTCTGTTTACGTGTCGGTAATCAACACTCGCAGTTTTGGCCGATTCTGGCCCGTTTCATGGACTATTACTCAATGTTTTAGGGTCCTAGAGGGATTACAACGACATCAACCCCGGGTGTGTTTACGTGTTTGGTCATCAACACTGCAGCTTTTGCCGATTCTCGCCCGCTTCATGGACTATTACTCGTTGTTTTGGGGTCCTAGAGTGATTACAACGATTAACGAACCCTAGGGTGTGTTTACGTGTCAGTCATCAACACTCACAGTTTTGCCCAATTCTGGCCCGTTTCATGGACTATTACTTAGTGTTTTGGGGTCCCAGAGTGATTTCAACGATTAACGAACCCTGGGGTGTGTTTACATGTCGGTCATCAACACTCACAGTTTTGGCCGATTCTGGCCCATTTCATGGACTATTACTCACTGTTTTGGGGTCCCAGGGTGATTTACACGATTAACAAACCCTGGGGTGTGTTTACGTGTCGGTAATCAACACTCGCAGTTTTGGCCGATTCTGGCCCGTTTCATGGACTATTACTCAATGTTTTAGGGTCCTAGAGTGATTACAACGATTACCAAACCCTGGGGTGTGTTTACATGTCGGTCATCAACACTCGCAGTTTTGGCCGATTCTGGCCCGTTTCATGGACTATTACTCAGTGTTTTGGGGTCCTAGAGTGATTACAACGATTAACGAACCCTAGGGTGTGTTTACGTGTCAGTCATCAACACTCACAGTTTTGGCCGATTCTGGCCCGTTTCATGGACTATTACTCACTGTTTTGGGGTCCCAGGGTGATTTACACGATTAACAAACCCTGGGGTGTGTTTACGTGTCGGTAATCAACACTCGCAGTTTTGGCCGATTCTGGCCCGTTTCATGGACTATTACTCAATGTTTTAGGGTCCTAGAGTGATTACAACGACATCAACCCTCGGGTGTGTTTACGGTCGGCCATCAACACTCGCAGCTTTGGCCGATTCGCCCGCTTTATGGACTATTACTCACTGCTTTGGGGTCCTGTGGTGATTTACACGATTAACAAACCTCGGGTGTGTTTACGGTTCGGTAATCAACACTCGCAGCTTTGGCCGATTCGCCCGCTTTCATGGACTATTACTCAATGTTTTAGGGTCCTAGAGTGATTACAACGACACCAACCCTCGGGTGTGTTTACGGTCGGCCATCAACACTCGCAGCTTTGGCCGATTCTCGCCCGCTTCATGGACTATTACTCACCGCTTTGGGGTCCTAGAGTGATTTCAACGATTAACGAACCCTGGGGTGTGTTTACGTGTCGGTCATCAACACTCACAGTTTTGGCCGATTCTGGGCCGTTTCATGGACTATTACTCACTGTTTTGGGGTCCCAGAGTGATTTACACGATTAACGAACCCTAGGGTCTGTTTACGTGTCGGTAATCAACACTCGCAGTTTTGGCCGATTCTGGCCCGTTTCATGGACTATTACTCAATGTTTTAGGGTCCTAGAGGGATTACAACGATTACCGAACCCTGGGGTGTGTTTACGTGTCGGTCATCAACACTCGCAGTTTTTGCCGATTCTGGCCCGTTTCATGGACTATTACTCAGTGTTTTGGGGTCCTAGAGTGATTACAACGATTAACGAACCCTAGGGTGTGTTTACGTGTCAGTCATCAACACTCACAGTTTTGCCCAATTCTGGCCCGTTTCATGGACTATTACTTAGTGTTTTGGGGTCCCAGAGTGATTTCAACGATTAACGAACCCTGGGGTGTGTTTACATGTCGGTCATCAACACTCACAGTTTTGGCCGATTCTGGCCCATTTCATGGACTATTACTCACTGTTTTGGGGTCCCAGGGTGATTTACACGATTAACAAACCCTGGGTGTGTTTACGTGTCGGTAATCAACACTCGCAGTTTTGGCCGATTCTGGCCCGTTTCATGGACTATTACTCAATGTTTTAGGGTCCTAGAGTGATTACAACGATTACCAAACCCTGGGGTGTGTTTACGTGTCAGTCATCAACACTCACAGTTTTGGCCGATTCTGGCCCGTTTCATGGACTATTACTCACTGTTTTGGGGTCCTGTGGTGATTTACACGATTAACAAACCCTAAGTGTGTTTACGGTCGGTAATCAACACTCGCAGCTTTTGGCCGATTCGCCCGCTTCATGGACTATTACTCAATGTTTTAGGGTCCTAGAGTGATTACAACGACATCAACCCCGGGTGTGTTTACGTTTGGCCATCAACACTCGCAGCTTTTGGCCGATTCTCGCCCGCTTCATGGACTATTACTCAAAGTTTGGGGTCCTAGAGTGATTACAACGATTAACTAACCCTAGGGCGTGTTTACGTGTCACCATCAACACTCAGCAGCTTTGGCCCATTCTCGCCCGCTTCATGGACTATTACTTAGTGTTTTGGGGTCCTAGAGTGATTTCAACGATTAATCTAACCCTCGGGTGTGTTTACATGTCGGCCATCAACACTCACAGCTTTGGCCGATTTCGCCCATTTCATGGACTATAACACACTGCTTTGGGGTCCCAGGGTGATTTACACGATTAACAAACCCTGGGGTGTGTTTACGTGTCGGTAATCAACACTCGCAGTTTTGGCCGATTCTGGCCCGTTTCATGGACTATTACTCAATGTTTTAGGGTCCTAGAGTGATTACAACGATTACCAAACCCTGGGGTGTGTTTACGTGTCAGTCATCAACACTCACAGTTTTGGCCGATTCTGGCCCGTTTCATGGACTATTACTCACTGTTTTGGGGTCCCAGGGTGATTTACACGATTAACAAACCCTGGGGTGTGTTTACGGTCGGTAATCAACACTGCAGCTTTGGCCGATTCTCGCCCGCTTCATGGACTATTACTCAATGTTTTAGGTCCTAGAGTGATTACAACGATTACCAAACCCCGGGTGTGTTTACGTGTTACCATCAACACTCACGCTTTTGGCCGATTCTGGCCCGTTTCATGGACTATTACTCACTGTTTTGGGGTCCCAGGGTGATTTACACGATTAACAAACCCTGGGGTGTGTTTACGTGTCGGTAATCAACACTCGCAGTTTTGGCCGATTCTGGCCCGTTTCATGGACTATTACTCAATGTTTTAGGGTCCTAGAGGGATTACAACGATTACCGAACCCTGGGGTGTGTTTACGTGTCGGTCATCAACACTCGCAGTTTTTGCCGATTCTGGCCCGTTTCATGGACTATTACTCAGTGTTTTGGGGTCCTAGAGTGATTACAACGATTAATCTAACCCTAGGGCGTGTTTACGGTCACCATCAACACTCACAGCTTTTGCCCACTCGCCCGCTTTCATGGACTATTACTTAGTGTTTTGGGGTCCTGAGTGATTTCAACGATTAACTAACCCCGGGTGTGTTTACATGTCGGCCATCAACACTCACAGCTTTGGCGATTCTCGCCCATTTCATGGACTATAACTCACTGCTTTGGGGTCCTGTGGTGATTTACACGATTAACAAACCCCGGTGTGTTTACGGTCGGTAATCAACACTGCAGCTTTTGGCCGATTCTCGCCCGCTTCATGGACTATTACTCAATGTTTTAGGTCCTAGAGTGATTACAACGATTACCAAACCTCGGGTGTGTTTACGTGTCACCATCAACACTCACAGCTTACGATTCTCGCCCGCTTCATGGACTATTACTCACTGTTTTGGGGTCCCAGAGTGATTTACACGATTAACAAACCCTGGGGTGTGTTTACGTGTCGGTAATCAACACTCGCAGTTTTGGCCGATTCTGGCCCGTTTCATGGACTATTACTCAATGTTTTAGGGTCCTAGAGTGATTACAACGATTACCGAACCCTGGGGTGTGTTTACGGTCACCATCAACACTCGCGCTTTGGCCGATTCGCCCGCTTCATGGACTATTACTCACCGTTTTGGGGTCCTGTGGTGATTTACACGATTAACAAACCTCGGGTGTGTTTACGGTTTGTAATCAACACTGCAGCTTTTGGCCGATTCTCGCCCGCTTCATGGACTATTACTCAATGTTTTAGGGTCCTAGAGTGATTACAACGATTACCAAACCCTGGGGTGTGTTTACGTGTCGGTCATCAACACTCGCAGTTTTGGCCGATTCTGGGACGTTTCATGGACTATTACTCACTGTTTTGGGGTCCTATAGTGATTTCAACGATTAACGAACCCTGGGGTGTGTTTACGTGTCGGTCATCAACACTCACAGTTTTGGCCGATTCGGGCCGCTTTCATGGACTATTACTCACTGCTTTGGGGTCCTGAGTGATTTACACGATTAACTAACCCTCGGGTCTGCTTTACGGTCGGTAATCAACACTGCAGCTTTTGGCCGATTCTGGCCCGTTTCATGGACTATTACTCAATGTTTTAGGGTCCTAGAGTGATTACAACGATTACCAAACCCTGGGGTGTGTTTACATGTCGGCCATCAACACTGCAGCTTTCCCGATTCGCCCGCTTCATGGACTATTACTCGTTGTTTTGGGGTCCTAGAGTGATTACAACGATTAACTAACCCTAGGTGTGTTTACGGTCACCATCAACACTCACAGTTTTGGCCGATTCTGGCCCGTTTCATGGACTATTACTCACTGTTTTGGGGTCCCAGGGTGATTTACACGATTAACAAACCCTGGGGTGTGTTTACGTGTCGGTAATCAACACTCGCAGTTTTGGCCGATTCGCCCGCTTCATGGACTATTACTCAATGTTTTAGGTCCTAGAGTGATTACAACGACATCAACCCCGGGTGTGTTTACGGTCGTCATCAACACTCGCAGCTTTGGCCGATTCTCGTCCGCTTCATGGACTATTACTCACTGTTTTGGGGTCCTCGAGTGATTTCAACGACATCGATCAGGACGCCGAAGATCGATGATATTCACGTTATCGTTGTTAGTCTGCAGTTGTTAAATCATCCAATTTGAGTCCTGACTAATGCAACATCGATTCATCGCTTCCCAGCCCTCATCTCCTTCGCCTCAGCTCGATCTTCGAGTTCAGCCCAAGACCATCGTCCTTCAGCTGCCTTCGATTCATCGCCACTTATCCGTCGCCCATCGAGCTGATTTCATCCGCCACACGTCGCCTTCGGAAGCCGCCGACCTTCTTCGCCGGTCGTTCGACTCGCATTCGCCTTCCGACGCATCTTCCCGCCGTCGCCCCGCTGCTCGACTCTTCCCAGTCAACTCCACGCCACACAGTGCACACGCCGCCAGTGCACACACCACGCCGTTGATCGCCGCCATTACCATTATCGCTATCGCCATGATCGTCAGCCAACTGAATCATCCGCCGTCATCATTGCTAATCACGATACCGAATGCCACATCTCACTGTCATCGCTTTTCCAGTCCTTCGCCATCCCATTACTGTCCTGGCTGATTAGCTGTTCATCTCTTCAAGATTATCCTGTATTAATCAATTATTTTCCACAGACCCACTCAACCACGCATTATCATCGCTTCAGCTGCTCCTCGACGCTTATTTCTCTTTCAGCTGTCAGACAGAACCATGCCATTCGCAATCTTCCCGTTAAGACTTCACAGCCACGCTGATTGTTCAGTTTGATCTGATTCCCACTTTGGCGAGCTTCATTGTTGATTGATGCTTATTTTACTTTAGAGCTGTGCTGTGATATCTTCCTGCGAGTCTCGATACTAACTTGTGACGCTCCATTCAATCGTGACACTAATCATGCACGCAAACGCAATACGATCAAGATCGTGACTCACGGAAGATATCACAACACAACTCTAAAAGTAAAATAAGTCATACATCATAATACAAGCTGTGTGGCCTCGAGGGCTCGAATACAAGTGCTCGATCATAGACGAGTCAGCCGAAGCAGCAATATCCGAGTACGCATATAAGTTAAACAAGTTTGCCTTAAGAAGGCTAGCACAAACTAAGATACAGATCGAAGAGGCGCAGCCTCCCGCCCTGGGATCCTCCTAAACTACTCCTCGGTCACTGCCAGCACCGCACGTAGTAGTAGGCACCTCCAGCAGTAGTAGTCGCCTTCGACGGTGGCGCTCGCCCTGGTTCCAAACATCCGTCATGCACAACCGTAAAGAGAGGAATGGGGAAAAGGGGAAGAAAGCAACCGTGAGTACTCATCCAAAGTACTCGCAAGCAAGGAGCTACACTACATATGCATGTGTATATGTGTAAAGGGCCATTCAAAGGACCGAATCGCAGTATGCCGTAATAAGAGGGGATAGCTAATCCCGTCAAGACTTCGCTCGCAGCCTCCGCCTTGCAGCATGTAGAAGAGAGTAGATTGAAGTCCTCCAAGTAGCATCTCCAAGTAGCATCTCCAAGAGAGCATCGATAAGATAATCCTACCCGCGATCCTCTCCTCGCCTCCGTTAGAGAGCGATCACCGTTGTATCCGCACTTGGAAGGGTGTGTTTTATTAAGTATCCAGCTCTAGTTGTCATAAGGTCAAGGTACAACTCCGGTCGCCCTTTACCGAGGGACACGGCTATTCAATAGATTAATCTTCCCGCAGGGTGCACCACATAACCCAACACGCTTGATCCCATTTGGCCGGACACACTTTCCGGGTCATGCCCGCCTCGAAGATCAACACGCCGCAGCCCCACCTAGGCACAACAGAGAGGTCAAACACGCCGTTTAAACCTTGCTGCCGCAGGGTCTGGGCCCATCGCCTCGAGCACACACCAAGACGCTAAGTAGGGCGGCCGAAGCGCACTCCAGCCTAGTGGCGCCTAGCCCAATCCGGCAAGGCACCATCCTGGCCGCCGACGCCAAGAAGGTTCGCCGATACCACGACGCCGGATACCCATAACTACTCCCACGAGATGGTTAGTGCGATAGACCAAATGGCCGACTCAGATCAAATACCAAGATCTCGCAGTTGCAGTTATATCCGCAACGCCATCAGGCCAGCCCACTGCCTCCTAGGTGGTCTCAACTCCCTGCCGCCTCCGCCATAAGTAACAATGGGGCCAAGCCAGAACCCAGCCCACCTCTACCGGATGGAGCCACCGTCCTTTCAGCCCCTCATCGTAATCACTATGGTACTCAATGAGTCAATTCGACTTTAGTCACCATCCTCGTAGTATGTATGTATGTATAGTATATACCCGTGATCACCTCCCGAGTGATCACGCCCAATAGTATAGCAAGGCGATCGACAAGAACGTAGGGCCAATGATGATAAACTAGCATCCTATACTAAGCATTTAGGATTGCGTAAGGTATCAACAGATGTAGCAACAATGTCGCTATGCATCGTAATAGGATTATCGAAAAGCAAGAATATGCTACACTACTCTAATGCAAGCAGATAGAGGAGAATAGGCTATATCCGTGATCAGGGGGGCTTGTTGCGTCTGTACAAGGAGGGTTCACAACACCGTAGCCGATCGGGTACCAAAGAAGAAGATCGCCCCGGGTCTACCGGG
>JAHHZJ010004238.1:0-19850 GCA_021437245.1 Aegilops speltoides | reverse complement strand
TTAGATTGAGCTTCTCGGTTGTGCTTCTCATGAGATCTTAGGAGCCTCTATGATCTTCTTGAGTTGTTTCATGAGCTAACTTAAGAGTGTTTAGTTCTTTAGTTAGACACTAATCTCCTTCATAGCATTGTCATTTGACTCTTCTCGACTATAAAGACTACTAGCATGTTCATCATTACTAGGCTCACTAGATTTATCATGTAAGAGCTCATCTTCACCAAGCAAGTCATCCTCATCACTATCAAAGTCAATGAATTCAGTGGTGTGATACCTTGGGGCCTTTAGCCATGAAGCATCTTCCAATTCCCTCATTTGGTGAATCAAATAAGTCATAGGAGTTGGAGTTGGAGGATACGAGAGCAAGACCGCAACACCTTCATCTTGACTGTAGTCGGAGTTGGAGTGATAGCTTCTTTCGATTGATTGTCGGAGTCGAGCCGAGACCCATTCACCTACATGAGCTTGATGTTTTCTTCTTGTGTAGCTCCTTGATGACTTGTCTTTCCTCTCTAATCCTTGCTTCTCCGAGAGGGTCTTCGCTCATAACCGATCATCTCTACTCCTTCTCTCTTTCCGAGGTGACTCATCTCTTGAGCTTCTTCTTCTTGGAGATTCTTCTTCTCTTGTGGGGAGCCAACACTCATTTGAGTAGTGTCCCGGTCTTCCACAATTGTAGCAGTTCGATCACACTAGAGGATCTCTTTTCATCATATGATCTAGACTTTGAGCTTTCTCCTTGCTTCTACTCTTGTAGAATTTGTTGAAGTTCTTCACCATTAGGCTTATCTCTTCATTGGAAACTAGCTTGTCACTTGAGGTTGTGGGAGCATCGCTTGTAGCTTTGTAAGCACCACTTGACTTGTTGTGAAGCTCTTCCTTATCTTTAAGTGTCATCTCATGAGCAACAATTCTTCCAATGACTTCGGTTGGCTTGAGATTCTTGTAGTTTGGCATCATTTGGATCAAAGTGCACACGGTGTCATACTTTCCATCCAAAGCTCGAGAATCTTCTTGATGATGAATCGGTCGGTCATTTCTTCGCTTCTAAGCCGGCAACCTCATTTGTGATGAGAGCAAGCCTAGAGTACATTTCAGATTCCTTCATCTTCCTTCATCTTGAACTTGTCAAGTCGACCTTGAAGAACATCTAGCTTTGATTCCTTCACGACTCGGTACCTTCGGCATTTCAACCAAAGTATCCCAAATCTCTTTGCATTCTCAAGACGGCTGATTTTGTTGAACTCCCTCGACACAAGGCAATCAAGAGAATGTCACAAGCTTGAGCATTATTTTGCAACATCCGCAATTCATCCGCTAGTAGCTTCACGATCCGAACTTTTCCTTCCTCAAGAATTCACCTTGCATACCAACACAAATAATGCCCCATGCGGTGGGTTATGGCCAAGAATATGCATTTTCATTTTATGCTTCCAACTAGCAAAATTTGTACCATCAAAGTAAGGACCTCTACGAAAATTACCTCACTAGACGCCATACTCTCCTAGGTTGTGAAACCAAGCTTATGGAGTCCAATGCAATGGAAACCAATACAATGGAGACCAAAGCTCTGATACCACTTGTAGGATCGAAAGTATGTCTAGAGGGGGGGTGATTAGACTACTTGACAATATAAAAATTATGCCTTTTGAGAAAGACAAGTTTTTGGCAGATTCACAATGATGATCAAGTCAAGCATCACCCTACACATGCAATTCTAGAGTATAGGCAGCGGAAAGTAAATTGCACATGTAGTAAAGAGAGGTGGAGAAGATCAAACGGAATTTGGAGACACGGAGATTTTTCTCGTGGTTCCGATAGGTGGTGCTATCGCCATTCCACGTTGATGGAGACTTCAACCCACTGAGGGTAACGGCCATGAGAGTCCATGGAGGGCTCCACCTCAAGGGTCCACGAAGAAGCAACCTTGTCTATGCCATCATGGCTCACGCCCACGAGGGCTAGCCTTACTCGGGTAGATCTTCACGAAGTAGGCGATCTCCTTGCCCTTACAAACTTCTTGGTTCAACTCCACATCTCGACGGAGGATCCCAAGCGACACCTAACCAATCTAGGAGGCAGCACCTCCAAAAGGTAATAGATGGTGTTGATGATGATGAACTCCTTGCTCTTGTGCTTCAAATGATAATCTCCCCAACACTCAACTCTCCTCACTGATTTGGCTGTGGTGGAAGAAAGGATTGAGTGGAAAGCAACTTGGGAAGGCTAGAGATCAAGCTTCATATGGTGGGAGGAGCAACTTGATCTCAACACAAGGGTAGGTAGTTCTTTCGTAAATGTAAGGTAGGAGTGGTAGTTCTTTCTCGATGGCTCTCACCATGAATGAAGAGGGGTGGAGGGTATTTATAGCCTCCACATTAAAATCCAACTGCTACACACATTTGACCAATCTCGTGGGACCGGTTGACAACTCGTGAGACCGAAAGTTCAAATCATGTGAACGTTGGGATGTGGGACCAAAATACAATCTCTTAGTCCGATTCGTAAAGACAGGAGCTTGCCAACTCTGTGGACTGACTTCATCATCTCGTGACACCGATTTGATGACGAAGGTTACATGTAAGCTTGGTAACTCAAGTTTCGTGAGACCGAAGTTCGAATCGGAAAATCTGAGATTTCTAGGGTTTGGCTATATGGTCTGAGGTGGTTCATCTCGGTGACTGGTTTGGAATATCGGTGGGACCGAGATTACTTATGAGTGTATATGGAAGTGAAAGTTGTCGATAGTTTAGGAGATGTATCACTAAGCAGTTTGAGCAACCAGATCATTATCATAACCTCATCCCTTTAATAGTATTGGCTTTCCTATGGACTCAATGTGATCTTGGATCACTAAACCAAAAATGGAGTCTTGAGCTTTTGCCAATGCTTGCCTTAGCATTTTGAGGGGTCCACTTCTTCAGTCCTTGCTATACCCATATCACGAACTTTCTCAAATGATTCTCAAGAAACTATTAGTTCAATGATATATATGTTGTTATTAATTACCAAAACCACCCGGGATTAGTTGCACTTTCACCTTGGTTTCACAACCTAGGAGAGTATGGATGCCTAGTGAGGGAAATTATCACCGAGAGGTCCTTACTTTGATGGTACTAATTTTGCTAGTTGGAAGCATAAGATGAAAATGCATATTCTTGTACATAACCCCTCTGCTTGGGCTATTGTGTGTATTGGCTTGCAAGGTGAATTCTTTGATGGAGAGAACCGAACCGTGAAGCTAGCACGAAGAGTTGAAGATGCTGCAATACAATGCTCAAGCTTGTGATATCCTCTTCAACGGATTGTGCCCCAAAGAATTCAACAAAATCAGCCGCCTTGAGAATGCAAAGGAAATTGGGACACTTTGATTGATATGCATGAAGGTACCGACTCCATCAAGGAATCCAAGTTGCATGTGCTTCAAAGTCAACTTGACAAGTTCAAAATGAAGGATGGTGAAGGTGTCGCTGAAATGTACTCTAGGCTTGCTCTTATCACAAATGAGATTGCCAGCTTAGGAAGTGAAGAGATGACTGGCAAATTCATCATCAAGAAGATCCTAAGAGCTTTGGACGGAAAATATGATACCGCAGACATTGATCCAAATGATGCCCAATTACAAAGATGTCAAGCCAACGGAAGTCATTGGAAGAATTGTTGCTCATGAGATGTCACTCAAGGATAAGGAGGAACTTCACAACAAGTCAAGTGGTGCTTACAAATCCTCATGTGAAGCCCCTACATCGTCAAGTGAGAAACAAACCTTCAATGAAGAATTGAGCTTAATGGTGAAGAACTTCAAAAAGTCTACAAGAGTAGAAGCAAAGAGAGAAGCTCCAAGTCAAGGTCCTACAATGTTTTAGGTTTGGCAAAATTTGACAAAGGTGCACAAGGTTAAAACTTTCCTTTCCAAAGTCGAGAATTCTTTTGAAATATGTTCGGTCGGTTATTTCTTTGGCTTTCAAGCCTTAACCTCATTTTTTGATTGAGAGCAACCTTAAGAGTTTACTTTTTTAATTTTCATCTTTCCTTTCTCCTTGAACTTGTTCAATTCACCTTGAAAAAACCATCTTAAAGCTTTATTCCTTCAAACGAATTCGGTTAACCTTGGGGCCTTTAACCAAAGATCCCAAACCTCTTTGGTTTCAAAAAGGCTGGATTTTGGGTTGAAACCCTTCCCTCGAACCGGATTGGAGTGAAGCTTTTCATTATTTTGGGCAAACCCAATTCACCCAGAAGCTTATGGCTTTTCCTTCCTTGAATTACCTTGCTTTCCCCTAATCCCCCAGGGGTTTGGCCAAAATATTCCATTTTCTTTTATGCTTCCAACTTTCCCAAAATTTTTAACCATCAAAGTAAGGCCTCTTCCAAAAATTTACCTCACCTAGAGGATCTCTTTTATTTGAAACCAAGCTTTGGAGTTTCCCTTGCTTTAAACCTTTAAATTTGGAAGCCAAAGGCTTAATCCCTTTTGGAAACAAGTTGTCCTTGAGGGGGGGAAGCTCCTTGACTTTTAAAAATTTGCCTTTTGGAAAGCCTTTTTATTTTAAATGTATCCAAGCAACAATTCCCCCAATGAATTCGGTTGGCCGGGAAAGTTTGGCACATTTGGTAAAGGAAGGTGGAAAATCCAAACCGGAATTTTGGAGAACGGGGTTTTTCTTGGTTCCAAGGGGGCAACCCATTTGTGATGGAGACCAACCCTAGGGTAACCCATTTCAGATCCTTACTTCCCACCTTTCAAGGGTCCACCGAAGAACAACCTTGTTTATTTTCATGGCTCCGCCCCGGGGCTTTAACCTTAAACTCTTTGATTCCAAGAGGCGATTTTTTGCCCTTACAAACTTCGGTTCAAACTTCCAACATCCGCAATTCCCAAGCTTAACACCAACCCTTCCTAAGGAACACCCTCCAAAAAATAATGATGGGTGGGTTATGGAAGAATTGCTTTCTTTTTGCTTCCAAAATGAAAATTTTCCCCAAAAACCTCAAAATTCCTCACTGATTTTCCCTGGGTAAAAAAGGTTAGGAAAGCAATTGGGAAACCTAAAGGAGACCAAAGCTTTAATTGGTAGGACAAATTGTCTAAAAGGGGGTGGTTAGTTCTTCTAAAAATTAAGGTTTAGGAAAGTTTTGGTGTTCCTGATGGCTCCTCACCCTAATGAAAGGGGTTGGAGGGGTAAATTTTGCCTTATTAAAAATAAAGTCAAACAATTTGAACCAATTTCTCGTGGGCCGGGTTGACCCAACTTGTGGAGACCAAAGGGGTTAAAATCCATGGAAGGGGATTGGGCCAAAAAAACCTTGCTATCCATTGGTAAAGACCAGGGCTTGCCTTCTTGGGTGACTTCAAACCAATCTCCTTGACAAACCGGTTTAATTGACGGAAGGTCCTGGCTTAATAACCAATTTGGGGAGACCCCAAAAGGTTAATGGGTTTGAGATTTCCTTGGTTTGGCTTAAATGGTAATTTCCCAACCTTTTACCGGTTTGGGGAAAAAGGTTGGGGAAAGAACTTTGGGAAGGAAGGAAAGTTCATAGGTTTAGGAGAATTGTTCAACCAAAGGGAGGTTTTGAAAGAAAGGATTATTTTTCATCCTCACCCTTTAAATAGGGTATTTTGGCTTTCCAATGGACCAATTTGACCTTGGATTCACCTAAACCAAAAAATCTTGAACTTTTGGGCCAAAATCTTCCTTAGCCATTTTGAAGGGGTTCCAACTTCTTATCCTTTATACCCTACAACCGAATTTTCAAAGGTTTCCAAGAAACTATTAAGTTTCTGAAAAGTTGTTAAATTCCAAAACCCGGGATTTTCCTTTAGGGTTTCCAATAGGGAGGTTGGTTCCTGTGAGGGGAAATTATCACCGAGATTCCTTAATTTTATGGAATAAATTTTGTAGTTTGGAAGCATAAGTTTGAAAGCAACCTTTACATAACCCCTCTTCCCTTTTTGTATTGGCTTTTAAGGTAATTTTTGGATAAAACCAAAATGGAAGTTTGACTTTTGAAGTTGCCTTGCAATTTACCAATCTTCAAGCCTTGGATACCCTTTCAAGGAATTTCCCAAAGAATTCCAAAAACTTTAGAATGAAAAGGAAATTGGGAAACTTTATTGGTTTCCAATGGAAGGTAGGCCCATAAGGGAAATTTCCCAAGGTTCCTTCTTTAAAGGTCAATTTTGCAAGTTAAAATAAGGATGGTGAATTTGTACTAAATTACTCTTGGGCTTTTTTATTCCAAATGAATTCCCTTTGGAAGGAAGAGAAGAACCGGAAATTACACGAAGATTAAGAGCTTTGGCAAAAAATGTAACCGTGAATTTCCAAATTGTGCCCCAAAATTAACAAAATTCAAGCCCCGGAATCAAAGGAAAGGGAATTTGTTGTTCATGAAGGTGTCCACCAAGGAATAAGGGGCTTCAAACAACAAAGTCAAAAGGGTGGTGGGTTCCAAATTCCTCAGGTTGAACCCCTAATTGCCAAGGGTGAAGAAACCCAAACCTTCAAGAAGAATTGAGCTTTAAGGTTGAAGAACTTAAAAAGTCCTTACAAAGAGTAAAGCCAAAAGAGGAAGAAGTTCCAAGAAGGTCCTCAAGGAAAAAGGAACTTCACAAAGCCAATTGTTACAAATTGTGGGAAGCCCTTACATTTCCAATGAGGAAACAAACCTTCAAAAGAAGATTAAGGGAAAATTCAAAACCCAAGAGGAGAAGAAAAGAGAAGAATCAACCACCAAAAGAAGGAGGAAAGTTAAAGGGAGATTGAACCATTAATGAAGGAGCACCCTAAAAAGGATTAAGGAAAAAGGAAGGAAAGTTAAAGGAAGTACCACCAAAAAGGAATAAGTATTTTGAAGGGAACCCTCCCGTGAACAAATTGGAAAGGAAGGCAATTATCCGGATCAAAAATAAACTCAAGATGGGTGTGGGTTCCCGGTTCCAACCAAATCCTAAACTTACATTTTGAATTACCAAATGAAGGGTTTGGGTTCTTCATTGGTAAACCCAAATCCACACCCATATTTGATTTCCCAATAAGGATTGAAGATTCTTCAGGTAAAGGAAAGGTTAAACAACTTTAGTTTATTGAATATATGATGAAACGCCAATTAATCATGCTAATCAAGATAAAACGGATGACAATGATAAGGAGAAGATTGAGCTTCTAACTAATTAACTAAACACTCTTAAGTTAGCTCATGAAACTATCTTAGAAGATCATCGAGAACTTTTAAGGACTCCGGAGAAGTTACGCTTTTGAAAAGTTCAACCTTGAGCAAGAGCATGAGTTCTTAAAGGAAATCAATGATGATCTCCCGAAGAAAAGTTCTTATTACATTGCCCGGCTTACTTATCTACTTACATGCCTCTAGTCAAGTCCATTAACAAGAACAAGAAGGATTCTTCCTCTAGTTGTAACAATAATCATGCTAAATCCAATGTTGTTGCTTCTAGTAGTTCTCTTGATTCCACTAATGATTCTCTTAGACAAGTTACACTTGAGCAAGAAAAATAGCTTATTAAGGAATTATAGAGAAAGGTGTTTACAAAAGCCTTGGCCGGAGGCAATTTGAGGAAATTGTACGCAAGAAAGGAGGCACCAAGAACTAAGGTGTTGGTTTTGAACGAAAGTTCAATGCCAATGGAGTTGAGTAGGAAGAAGATCAATACCCCAAGACTTAAGTTTGTTCCTCAACAAGAGAAGTATGATCCTACTTCCTTCAAGGGGACACAAGCTCAAGATGATCTTCCACCACAAGACCTCAAGCAAAAAGGCAAGGACAAGCTTCAAGAGGAGATTGATGCATTTGAAGAAGCTCCTAAGGCCTTGGTCAAGGGGTTCCCAAGACTACGCCAAGCCTCTACTTCATCAAGACGACTATAACTCCAAGGATTCCCATCAAGATGATGTGGATCCCAAGAAGAAGAAATAGAGAGTTCTTGAGAGTGACTCCCAACATATTTCACTCATATCATTTTGGCAACAACAAGTGCAATCAACTTCCACATCTTGCACTAGTTCAAGGAGTCACAAACCTCTTGTTGGTAAGACAAGGGACAAGGTAACCTAATGCTTTCATAGACATCATCTTGTGTGGCATCACTCTATGTCTATGGATATCCTTGTTTGTTCCTTCCGACTAACCCATGTAGGTATTGAAAGCCAACTCACTCCAAAGGATTCCTCCAAATGATCTTCATCAACATTGAGCATCCACATCTTCAACACCTACATGAAGAAATCATCGACAAAACCTGTTTTAGTTCATCCCCTAAGGAGGGATATCACATCTAGGGGAGCTTAACTCTAAGAATTGAGTCAAAGCAACTCTAATGGTGTGAACATCAATGCATTTGTAAAAGTGGTAACCCCACTTGAGCTTAAACGATGAGTATGACCTATGATCAAATGTTCTCATTTGACTTTAAGTCAATATACTCAATATAGATGACCTAGTCATGATTGTTAGATGCTAGAATTGGTTGTACATGCTTTGCCACATATTTCATTTGCCATTTTATTGTGTGAGCATGTCGGTTGCATATTTTACTCATTCGAGGACATCCACTTGTTGCTTTGATTGATTGGTTTATTTCTCTTTTCCAAGTGGATGGACAAGAATGCCTAAGAACCTTCTCTAGCTATCTATGCTTTTTCTTTGTCTCAAACTCTATTCATGCAACATCACCGAGGGAGTCCTGGATTAGGGGTGTCCGGATAGCCGGACCATCATCATCGGCCGACTCCAAGACTATGAAGATACAAGATTGAAGACTTCCCCGGTCCGGATGGGACTTTTCTTGGGGAAGGCAAGCTTCGATACGGATATGTAGATCCCTACCATTGTAACCGACTGTAACCCTAGCCCTCTCCGGTGTCTATATAAACCGGAGTGTTTTAGTCCGTGAACGGACAACCATTACAACAATCGCATTATAGGCTAGCTTCTAGGTTTAGCCCTTGATCTCATGGTAGATCCACTTTTGTACTACCCATATCATCAATATCAATCAAGGGAGTAGGGTTTTACCTCCATCGAGAGGGCCCAACCCGGGTAAAAACATCATGTCCCTTGTCTCCCGTTACCATCCGCCTAGACGCACAGCCGGGACCACCTACCCGAGATCCGCCGGTTTTGACACCGACATTGGTGCTTTAATTGAGAGTTCCTCTGTCGCCACCGATAGGCTTGATGGCTTCCAATCAACAACAACACCGGCCCTGTGGTGAGACTTTTTCCCCGGACAGATCTTCGTTTCGGGCGGCTTTGCATCGGCCAAACCCACTCACCATCCGAGCAGATCGAAGCTCCCCTGGCCATCAAGTCATATTTGGAAGCCTAAACATCACGGGCCGAATCCCGGAGACTTGATCTTCGGGGATTCGAGCCAAACCGAGCCTACCGGACCCCACGATGGGCATGATTTAGCTCGCCAACGGACAATAATTTTGAGGTCAAGACATTTAATCCGCCCACCCATAGTTCGGAGCCGATCACAGAGATCGAGGCAGGTGGCTGGACACCGGGACCTTGAACTTTATGGCGATGGAGCCAATATCGACCTTTATCCCTTGCAAAGCTTAGACTCCGAGGTGTCGGACTTCCCGCCGACCCAACCCACGGCCCCGCCAATCGAACCGAACACGCCAATCATGGAGTTCACCATTACGGACATCTTTCAGCACTTTTGGCTTTACATCCTAACTCTAAAGTATCTATCGTTATCGAGAGGCCTGCCGGCCACGGCCAGAAGGTTGGGATGCGGACGATGAAGAAATTCAAAGCCCACCCACCATCCACTTTGTAGCCACCGCCGAATCTAACCAATGTTAGACTACGACCAAGACATCGACGTAGGACGACGATGCCGAGACGATCAAGAACCAGCGCCACGGGCACTGGAAGACCACCCCCATACGACATATACATGGTGGACACCAAAGGGACGGCAAAGAAGCAAGGGAGGCATATTCCCTAAGAAAAGCCCAAGTGTTAAGTCACCGTTCCGCCTAAATCCCCCAAAAGAAGAATGGAGATTCCGCACCGAGATAACAAAGACCCTAGAGTTCCAAGACAACCCCTCCAAAGAAGATTCAAAGCAGAGGAGGAGAAGCCAGCCCTCGGAGAGGCGCAACGAGGAGGATGAAAATTACATGCCTCCTCCCAAGACGAGGCAAGCCTCACGATTTATGAATTGCCGGCCCGAGGATCCCGCAACAAGAGTTTTAAACGCAGGCTAATGGCCGCTGCAAACAGCCTAAAGAAAAAGCAGAATAACTTCAAGCCGATCAAGACCCGGCCGAAGATGGACCGAGGTCCTCACCCAAGAGTATGAACTCCAACGCCCTCCAAAAGCTACCAAATGCAAGTTGTTCCACAGAGGAGGAAGCATACAAACCTTCATCACCAAAGGCATTAATACGCGACCGACCACCCTGGCCGGGCGCAGAGAGGCATCTAGGCCCTCCGCCAAATGCATTCTAAGCCGAAGCGCCGGGCCACGGGTTGCGCCGCGGATATATTGGAGGATGGCAAGAAACAATCTATCTACGGATCATGGTAAACCACGACCCAAACACCGTCCCGATACGGAAATTCCCGCCTTTTAACAAACCGTAAAAGCCTTTAGCTAGCCGTGATATTGCTCAATATAGAGGCCCAGACACCCAACTATGCTTCAAGATGAAGTAATGGATCATCAAATTCAAGGGTTTAAACCCGTGAACTTTGAATCCTTACGATGGACAAAGACCTTGTTTGGATCAAGATTATCTCCTTCATATCCATATGGCCCGGTGACCATCTCCACGCCCCATCAAGTATCTCCCACTCGCTTAAAGGACCAGCCGGCTTCTTAAAACTTGGAAAATCAAGGGTTAAGGACCCAACCGATTTTTTGACCCCGGGCACATTAAAAGGCACCACCAGAACGATGACCTAAGCCATATAATTCAGCACATTTAATCGCCGAAGCCTGGACACGGTTTCTAACAAAGAAGAATCAAATCGCCGACCGGCCGGATGCAGAGGCCCTCGAGCCTTCAAAACATAAAGCCGGACGAGTGGCTGGCCCCGCACCTAGGACAGGAAAAGCCAAATCCATGGCAGCCCTCACATCACTCATGACCCGCTTCCAGGGGGAGGACTGCCAGCCCGCAGAATAACCTCAAAAAATTTCGCAGTCCCAAGCAAGGACCGGAATGGCGGTCGCCGCAAAAAAAAACAAATGCCCATTAACGGCGATAACACTAAGGATACGGGTAACACCGGATTCAGAGGCTCTAAACCCGTCCCGAAAAAGCCATTCAAAAGAACTACTCCCGGTCCGGCCCAATTTGGACCGAAATTGACCGCCTTGCCGGATACATGGCACCCCGAAGCTAACCACACCAACAGGATTGTTGGGTATTCAAGGCAAGGTTAATTGTCAAAACAATGACAAGGGCCGATAGCAATGACGGGAGGAGACCCGGCCACGTAACAAGAGGATGTAGGGTTTACCACAAGTGCGGACGATAAACATGATATACGCAACCCACATACCCAAGAGGGGCGGAAGCGGACTTAGGGACGATATGCGATGGAGCCACCGCCTTCAAGGTCAATCCATGGTCCTCCGCCCGATCACTTTCGATCGGGACCACCCCACCAATATCCGCCATGGCGGATTCGGCCAGAGGTTTTAACCCAATCGCGGGGATTTCACCTCACTAGAGTCCCGATGGATGGCGGCAGAGCCCCGAACCGCTTTATCGATAAAGGCGCAAGATGGGCATAGACCCTCAAGGATTAAAACCACAAAGACGAATTTTGAAAGGCGATACCGTGTTGAGGCCAATTGTAAGGATTAGTCACAGAGAAGTGGTCTTCGGATCCCCTGATAATTTCCAAGCGAGGAGTTAATCTTCCATAGTCCCGCTCGAAGGGCTATCACGCCTTGCCGGAAACCCGCTTTAAAGTTCAACGCGTGCCGGATTATGCATACCTTAAGCTCAAGATGCCAGGCCCTCGTGGAGTCATCATGGTCAACGGAAACATCAACGCCCCTCCGAATGGAGGAACACAACACGCTCCGCGGTAGAAGTCGAGCAGCCTCTAAGGCAATTTTCGAGCCCGCTGTTAAACGATCAACATGACTAAACGCCCGAGAACATACATCAAGACCCCGGCACGCCCGAGCATCGCCAAAGAAGGGCCCCAACCCCACCCTTGCATGATGGCAAGACGAAGTTCTTCGATACATCATTACGCCTCAAGATACCATGGGCATAGGGGAGGGCACGAACCCAGGAAGCCCAGAGGCGGCAAACCACACCAGGGCCCCACGGTGTCACTTTTTTTTTTTTCTTTTTTCCACAGACTCCCTACTGTGAGGCCCCGTCCCAAGAGATCGGAACTCACATGCCAGCCGGAGGAACAATGGCTACTATGGAAACCGTGTAGTCTCCATTATGAGCATTAAATCTTTTAATACACCATTCCGCAGCCTACCCCCGAGGGGGACATGTCTAATAGTCCAAACCCTTGCTTACCGGACTATTTGTATCGCTCGCACTCATAAGTGAATTTTTTCGCTTATAATTGCATTCCTTTTCTTTTATATATGTTCATTTATGACATCTTGCATCCGAAATTTGGTACGGCCAATACACCAGGGGCTTATGTTCCCGGATTATGGGTCGTAAGTCCTAACACTTTCACAAGTGGACACCCAACTTATAGCACTATATGCATCGGGTTCCAATCATGTCTTGGGTCAATAGTTGGGTTTGCCCGGCCCCATGTTTTGGTACCTTACGTTGCTCTATCGGCTAAGGTAGCACTAGGAGAACCACCGCGAATTGGCCCGGTTGAGCTGGGCGAGCCGCCGGGAGAAAGCTAAATACCGTCATGATAAGGCGAGAGCTGGTCGCTGTTCGAGAGGTCTTTTTCGAGTCCCTAAAGACTTATGCCGCTTAGAGCGAGGAACCGCCCCGTCTGCCTGTAGGATACCCAATCCGGCTTCCTAACACTAGGGGCTTTGGCCAAATTTAAAAATTATAGAATTTTCTATGGCAAGGAGAGTGTTCAAGCATTATAAGTCCAGTTTTTTCGTTGTGTTGAGCGCCCCAGATGGACCCAAAAAAAACAAGAGTGCTCAAGTTTATCCCAACACCCCAAAGACTGTGGCATGGGGCCTGGATTTACCCATCTCTCGAATTTGATAAACGGCCGCACGAAGGTAATATTTTATATCAATTGTTGCTTTAGCGATATGAACAAAGTTTTCAAAACGGATAACACATTTAGTCTACTAAAAATTACATTTTGGGGCACTCATCCGCAATCTTTGGCACCCTTCAGACAATCTTATAGTACATTTCGGGCGATGATACCTTCCACCGGGGGCGAACCGCCGAAGCCTCTCAGATCCAGCCGCCCCAAAGGCACCTTTTGCGGGCAAGGCCCGACGGCACCTTTCAATGCAAAGTGAGAGCTTGATGACCTCCACCCAAGGGCCGGGCCCACCAGCCGCCGAGAGAGGTCGGGTAGCTCCCAGGCATGGCGCCTTCATCCTCGGCCGGTAGAATGCGGCAAAGATCGACACGCCCAGGCAGACCGAACGCCTCGGAGAGCTCCGAACCGGTGGAAAGTAATTCAATTCACATGCTTGCGGCATGAAAAAATGCCCACCCGCCGCCATTTTCTTCACCAATTCCCCGGAGGGCCTTATGGGCCTCGGCCTTAGCGGTTTGGACTTTCAAGAGGCGAGGCAAGCCGACCTGAAGTTCTGGCCCTCCAAACCTCTTTTTCCAAATGAGGGCCCTGAGGCCTTCTTTTCCCCCATTCCTCCAGAATGTTCCATGACACCCTTTGTAGTTAATTGCCCGGGGCCCCCAAGCACCCACGCTATCCTTGTTATTTTATTCAACCAAAAATCCTTTTTCGAAGGCAAAATTTAATTGGGTTACCACCTTCTTTGTCCCCGAGCTCTTGGCAAGGCCTGCTTTTGCCGGAACGCCGAGGTCCTGCTTTAAAAAGCACCGACTCAAGGGGCCAAGGCGGGAGAGGTCCAAAAAGAGTCGAATCCCATATTGAATAATTTTAGAACTCCTCTGTATTTTTTAGATCCTTAGTCCGGCTTTTCTTTCCAACACCCCAACCGAGCATTAGGGGCTACCGTCGCGGTATTACATTGCATATTTTAAAACTTTACCTCAAAGCCCGGGAGAAGGCTTTGCAGTTTTGGGCCAGCCTCGCCTTGGCAAGTTGAACCTTTTAATCACCGCACTCATGATAGTGCTGCTTCTTCCTCGATGGAAGCACCATTGAGCGCCCAAAAGTTAACCGGTGCCTCCGGTTTGGATTCTGCCTGTCCGGCCTTGCCCTTCATTTAAGGCCCTTGCCGGACCGAATCACGCGGGTTCCCCGAGTAATGGCAAACAAGTCCGGAGGTTGCCCGTGGACCTCCCGAGCCACCCTCTTGGCGGGTCCCTCCCCGGGATCCCACCTCGTCCTCAAAGATCGGAGGGTGCAAAGGGTCGAATGGAATCAAATCCCAGCCAAGGTCCCATTTGAGGAAGGGAAGATCATCCCTCCGGACGCTGGTAGTGTCCGGCATTAAAGGACAATTGGCTTAAAAGAGAAATTATAAACTTTTGGAATCCGGACATTTACGATCTTGTTGGAGGCTTGGCCCTTGAGGGCTTCTTCGTCGCCAACGTAAGGTTGGAGTGTGGCCAGGAAGGGTCCTTCCCTTTTGACCTTCGCCCCCGCTGGGAAGCCTAATGTAACGCCTCGATTGGGTTATATCTCCCACGTTCAAAGCCGACTTAGACCGATAACCGAATTGAAAGCAATGTCCAAAGTGAGGTAATCTTCACAAACCCAAGTAATACATAAGGGAAAGAGATACATAGTTGGTTACAACGCCACTTCACACAATTACATGAATAAAGCATTACATCATCCGTAAATCAAGGTCCCACTACGTAACCAAAAAAAAGAAGAACCCCAACATTGTCCAAAAAGGCCCAACATTGCCTTTTACCATTTGCCTCACCACCACCTACTTTTTCCCTTTGGGAGTAATTAACCCAAGGGTCATTTTATTATACCCCGGCCAATGCTTGTTAATGTTGGGTCCAAACTAGAAAGGCTTTTTGGGGCCACCTCAAAAACTTGAGGTCCGGTTTTAGTTGAGACCGCCTCATCCAATGGGGCTCGAGAAGGAACCGCTACTATCGTGGTTGGGCGGCACGCCGGGGTCTTGCTGGTCTTGTTTTACCATTGTCGAAATGTCTTGGATGTAACCGGATTCCGAGACCGATCGGGTCTTCCCGGGTGAAGGTCTATTCCTTCATGATCGCGGAGTTGTCAGGGCTTGGTTGGGACACCCCGGAAGGGTATAAACTTTCGAAGAACCTGCTCTGTTTGGTGGCAATGGGAATTTGTTAATGTCCGGTTCTAGACAACTTGACACTTGATCCAAATAAAACGCATCAACCCAAAGGTGTACGTGATGGTCTCTTCTTGCGGAGTCCGGAAGGAACACCGGTTTTTGATGTAAGTAGGTGTTCAGGATCACCTTTTGATCATTGCTAGCTTTAACGACTGCCCGCTTTGTTTCTTCTCCCTTATTTTGGCGTTGGTTAGCCACCATATAATGAGTCGCTGTTGCAATTCCCATTTACCCTTCCTACCCTTTTTTTTTAAGTCTTGATACCCATGGTAATGGGATTGCGGGTCCTCGGGCTCACCGGATACTTCCCACAAATTTTGGGTGCCTATTTAATGGAGGGAAATCGCTTAAGGAGGAGCTCATGATGATTCTGCCCTTTGTGTTGTTTCGCTTCTAGTTGATCCGTAGTGGGCCCGCCGGGGTCGATCGGGACCTTTTTGTGATTTAGTTCTTTTTTTTTGGCCCGTAGTTTCCACCGATTGTATCTGGATGATGTAATGCTTTATTCATGTAATTGTGTGAAGTGGCATTGTAAGCCAACTATGTATCTCTTTCCCTTATGTATTACTTTGGGTTGTGTGAAGATTACCTCACTTTGACATTGCTTTCAATGCTTATGCTCTAAGTCGTGTTTCACACGGGAGATATAGCCGATCGAGGGCGCTATGTTGGTATCGAGCCACCTCCGGTTACACCGGATGGTTTGCGAAGGTGTGCGGTCATGTTGTTCATGACGTTAGACCCGTCCGGGAAACCATATACATGTACCGGACCGATGCAGACGGGTGCCAAGAGGGAACGTTTCGTGGGTCGACGAGGACGCCTTCCTCCCGAGTGTGGTGTATGTAATAACCTGGCTCGATACCAACTTGTAACGCCTCGATGCGATTATTATATCTCCCACGGTCGGCACGACTTAGAGGCATAACCGCATTGAAAGCAATGTCGCAAGTGAGGTAATCTTCACACAACCCAAGTAATACATAAGGGAAAGAGATACAAGTTGGCTTACAATCGCCACTTCCACACAATTACATGAATAAAGCATTACATCATCCAGATACAATCAAGGTCCGACCACGGAACCAAAAAATAAAAGAAGAACCCCAAATGCGAAAAGGTCCCCGATCGACTCTAACCGGGCTCCACCATGATCAACTAGAACGAAACAACACAAAGGGCGTAATCATCATCGAGCTCCTCCTTGAGCTTGATTGCGCCACCCGCCTTTGAACATAGGCACCCGCAAACCCGGTTTGGGAAGTATCCGTGAGCCACGAGGACTCATCAATCCCATTACCATGGGTATCAAGACTAGCAAAGCTTAAAGGTAAGGAAGGGGAAAGTGGTGAGGTTAGCCGCCTTTCCCCCATCTCCCTTTCCGCCCATCTCTCCTCCCTCTCATCTTCCCCTGCCTCGCTTTTGGGAAATCAAGGAGGCCGCCTGTTTCGCATCGCGCCAAGTTTCCGCCCGTTTCGGCCCCAGCCATTCCTCACCCTCCCTCCGCCGCCATGGACGCCCCGCCGCTTTCCCCGCGATGGATCTCGACGCCCAAGTTCCGTAGGTTATCGCCCGGCCCGCCTTCCATCCCCGCCGGCCTGCCGGCCGCCACAAGGGCCCAAGACCGCTTCCCCCCGCCGCTTCCTTCGACCAAGACGCCAGGCCGCCGCTTGCAGTTGACTGGGGAAAGGCCGGGCCGGCCTCCTTCCACCGACCCAGCCTTCAGGCCCAAATGGCCTTCCAAGGCCCAAAAGGCCTCCCGCAATTTTCCTCCCACCGGCCGGGTCGGTAACCCCTCCACCCATTCTCGCTTGTTCCCAGGTAGCCCTAGCTCGCCGCCTTTCGCCCGTTTTTTTTTTCCCTTAATCGCGATTTAATCAATTTCCGGATTTAGCAGAGGCGTAAAACCCCTAAACTTCATGCATTTAATAACTCATTAACTGCGGCATCGGATTAAAATAATTTATATATGAAAATGCTTAAAATTGTGTCTAGTTTAATAATATGCCATTTTCATCCATGTTTAAAATGTTTAAAATGATGTTTGTTTAAATTTGCTCCAAATGCCATGTTAAAATGATTTATTTCATAACTAAATAACCGTAGCTCGAATTAAATGTTCTTTATATGTATTTGGGGTGGAAAATGCCTAGATTAACATGGTCCACTTTATTTTCCTGTTTAACAACATTAAAATTGTGTTTAGGGCAGAAAAGCAAATCCATAAATTGCATATGAGGTTTTTCCCAATTGTTGTTTGTTGTTTCCCTCATTTAAACTTGCCTAGTTAGGTAGTTTCATTATGCTCCACCTCTTGCCATGTTTAACAACATTTAACATTGTTGTGTACCTAAATGAGAGCAACTAAATCCGGAGGAGGTGCCATTTATGCAACTCGTTGCAATTGAGCTCCACTTAATTTGTAGTGTTGTTTGTTGCATTTTGCCATGCCATGCCTCATTAAACCGGACATGCATCATATTTGTTCACGATCATGCCATGATTATGCTTGTGTGTTTACTATGTTGTTTGCTTTTTCCTTTCCTCTCGTTAGCCGGCCGCCCGGAGTTGTGAGGATTCGTCGACCACGCCCGCTCCCTTCTTCATGGACTCATTCTTCCTTCCTTGGGGATTTGCAAGATGACCGCCCTGGATCTCACTACTATCATTGCTATTGCCTGGTTTTTTTCGCTATGTCGCACCTATTACCCGCTTGTCCAGCCATCCCAAATTGCCATGAACCTCTAACCTTGACACCATTCCTAGCAAACCGTTGTTTGGCTATGTTCCGCTTTGCTCACCCTCTTATAGCGCATAGCGCAGTGAAGTTGAAGATTGCTCCATGGTGACAGGGTTTATGTTAGGATATCACAATATCTCTTATATTATTAATGCATCTATATACTTGGTAAAGGGTGGAAGGCTCCCTACGCCGGTGTTTTGTTCCACTCTTGCCGCCCTAGTTTCGCCATACCGGTGTTATGTTCCCGGATTTTTGCCTCCTTACGCGGTCGGGTGATTTATGGGACCCCTTGACAGCTTCGCTTGAATAAAACTTGTCCAAGAAGGCCCAACATTGCCTTTTACCATTTGCCTCACCACCACCTACTTTTCCCTTGGGAGTAATTAACCGGGGTCATCTTTATTATAGCCCCCCGGCCAATGCTTGTCTATGTTGGTCCAAACTAGAGCGCTTAGAGCGCCACCTCAAGGAAACTTGAGGTCTAGTTTTAGTAATGGACGCTCATCCGGTCGTGGCTCGAGACGAGATACGCCCTGCTACTATCGTGGTGTGCACGCCGGAGGTCTTGCTGGTCTTGTTTTACCATTTTCAAATGTCTTGATGTAGATTCCGAGACCGATCGGTCTTCCGGTGAAGGTCTATTCTTCGATGATCGCAGAGCTTGTCATGGGCTGTTGGGACACCCCGCAGGGTATAAACTTTCGAGAGCCGTGTCCGCGTTATGTGGGATGGGAATTTGTTAATGTCCGTTGTAGACAACTTGACACTTGATCCGAATAAAACGATCAACCGAAAGGTGTAGCTGATGGTCTCTTCTGCTGAGTCCGGAAGTGAACACGGTTTCGTGGTTATGCTTGACGAAGTAGGTGTTCGTGATCACCTCTTGATCATTGCTAGCTTCACGACTGCCCGCTTGTTCTCTTTCGCCTTATTTGCGTTGGTTAGCCACCATATCATGCTTAGTCGCTGCTACAACCTCACCACTTACCCCTTCCTTACCCTTTAAGCTTTGCTAGTCTTGATACCCATGGTAATGGGATTGCCGAGTCCTCGGGCTCACCGTGATATTTCCACAACCAGTTTGCAGTGCCTATGTTATGAAAGAAGGACGAATCAAGCTCAAGGAGGAGCTCGATGATGATCGCCTTTGTGTTGTTTCGTCTAGTTGATCTCGAGGGAGCCGCTTAGTGATCGGGGACCCTTTGTCGCATTTGGGGTTCTTTCTTTATTTTTGGTTCCAGTGGACCTTGATTGTATCTCGGATGATGTAATGCTTTATTCATGTAATTGTGTGAAGTGGCATTGTAAGTGAAAGTGTAACTAATCCTCGGTGGTTTTGGTAATTAATAACAACATATATATCATTGAACTAATAATTTCTTGAGAATCATTTCAAATTCAAGGATATGGGTATGGCAATGACTAAAGAAGGGACCCTCAAAATGCTAAGGCAATCATTGGCAAAAGCTCAAGACTCCATTTTTGGTTTAGTGATCCAAGATCACATTGAGTCTATAGGAAAGCCAAATATTAAAAGGGGATGAGGTTATGTTAATGATCCGTTGTCAAAGTGCTTAGTGATCTATCTCCCAAACTATCAGAATCTTTCATTCCAACATACACTCAAAGTAATCTGGTCCCACCGATTCCATAAACTCACCA